>OX940806.1:2877184-3174020 GCA_954870605.1 Acer campestre | reverse complement strand
TTCCAATTCTAAATTTCTAATTTCTCTCTCTATTCTCCAATTAATTTTATTTGCAATTAATTTTATTTCCAATTTATTTTACAATTCAATTTTTAAATGGCAAGTGGAAGTGGAAGTGGAAGGGGTCACGGCCGTGATGGTCCTAGGCGTTCAATTTCGATGAGAGGTAAGGGTTCTATGATCGATAATCTCGGTCGTGACGACACCGCCTATCACGAGTATTTGCAACGCCGGGCCTATGCTGAAGACCTAGGTCTAAACTCTCCTACTCTCCCTCTAATAATTTCAGAACCCAATCCCGATGACACCCCCCCCCCCCCCCCCCCCCCCCCCCGGCCCCAATTTGACAAGCCAGTCAGATAATATGCCTTATATTGATACACCTACAGATTTTAGATTTGATCCACAAGAACCAGGAGAGCAGGAAGATGATCTGATACAGAGGCAGCAAAGCAAATCTGATCTCTTCGTAAAACATTTTAAGAAAATTAGGCAAGAAGATGGGAGCATTGCAGTGGTTTGCAATTACTGCAGCAAAGTATATAAGTGGCATAAATCTGGAGGACATGGCAGTTATCGGAAGCATCTTTTAACTAAACATCCAGAAGCAGAGACTAGATCGAGGTCACAAACACAAATTCCCAGGTACGCTACTCCTAACCAACAATTATTTCGTTATACTGATGAGCAAAATAGAGAAGAATTAGCAAGAATGGTAGCAGTAGAACACCTATCATTCAGTTTTGGTGAAAGGGTTGGTTTTGTTAATTATTGTCGAAGAGCATTAAACCCTGCTGCATGCCGTGTTCCTAGAACCACGCTCACATCAACACTTGAAAAGATTTACAACAAAGAAAAAAATAAGTTAGTAAGAATTTTTGATAAACATATCGGTCGTGTTTCCGTATGTGCCGACATATAGACTGACCATTGGAAATCGCATTCATACTTGGGTGTCACTTGCCATTTTATGGATGATACATGGACTATTCAAAAAAGAATTCTTGCATTTAGAGTTTTTGATGATGCACACACTGCTCATAATATTTTTAGACAGCTTAGACTTATTTTTGCAGAGTATAAAATTGAAAGCAAAATTTTTGCAATTGGTTTTGATAATGCTTCTGCCAATACTGCTGCTATTCCATCTTTACTTGATTTATGCAAACCTTATCTGGGTGGTACATTTTTTCATCAAAGATGTGCATGCCATGTTTTAAATTTATGTGTTCAAAAAGGATTAGAAACTCTTGAACATTTTATTCTACCTATTAAAAAAGCTCTAATGTATTTGTGGAAACATTCTTCTACAATGAATGAATGGGTAAAATATTGTAAACAAAATGGTAGACGTGTCGTTAGATTTTCTCGTGATGTTCCAACACGTTGGAATTCTACTTATAAATTGCTTGCTCAAAGTTATGAATATAGGGATTTATTAGTTTCTTTTATTCAATTTCATGTTACCCACATTCAACTTTATCAATCACATTGGGATGCTTGTTACAATGTTTTCAATTTGTTATCCATCTTTAATAATGCTACACAAAATTTATCCGGTGTTTATTATCCTACAACTCATTTATTTATTTTTGAAAGTATTAATATTGCTGGTGCATTTTGTGGTTGTGAATCCGACATATTAATAGGGGAAGCCGTTCATGCTATGAAGCAAAAATGGTTGGATTATTATGAGGAGATTCCAAATATTTATTTGATTGCCATGATTTTTGATCCACGTTGTAAATTAGATAGTATGTCTTATTTTCTAGATGGTTATTATGGGGTCGATGGTTTAAAAATGGAATATGATATTAATGCATGTTGTGCTAGACTTAAGAAATTATTGTATGATTTATATGATGAATATCTTACAGTTTATGGATCGTCACTAAACTTAAATGTTACACATACACAAACTACATCTCAGGCCCCAAAATCCTCCTCCTCCGGATTTATAGGGTTAGGGTATAGTATGTTATCCAAAAAATCCAAAAAACCTAGATGTGCTTCTTCATCAAACGCCGATAAGTATTCCGAGCTGGAATCTTATCTAAATACTCCTTTTGAGTTTATAGAAGATACGCCAGGGAAAAAATTTGAAATCTTACAATATTGGAACGAGCACGCAGTGTACTATCCAATCATGGCTATGATAGCCAAAAATATTTTTTCAACACCAGTTTCTACAGTGGCAGTGGAACAAGAGTTCAGCGCTGGAGGAAATATTCTAGATGAACAGCGTTCTTGCTTAACTCCAAAATCACTACAAATGCAAGTTTGTATAGATGATTGGACAAAAGCACAATACAGACAACAAAAACTTCAACAAGACCCAACATACGACTTCTTCAAAGACGACGAACCTGATGCAGCGGAGCCAGAATAGCAGATTTACAGACTTACAGTACAGACTACAGAATATAGATGGCGCCAAACATGCAATAAAAGGTAAAAGAACTACGTGGCATTTGATTCCTCTAAATCCCCCAAGAGGATACGTAGGCAACTTAATTGTGGTAAAAATTAAGTGCAAGGCTAATAACTTTACATTTATTTTTAGTTTTATTTTAATTTAATTTTATAATTTGTCATTTATTTATTATCGAATTTCGGGTGACTTAATTCCCAAATACCCAATGAAATGTAATTTATAATTTATAATTTTGTTTATTTTTATTTTTATTTAATATTGTAATTTGTCATTTTGTTTATTTTTATTTTAATTTAATTTTGTAATTTGTCATTTTGTTTATTTTTATTTTAATATTTTATTTACAACTACAACTTACAATACAACTATACGATTACGTCTATACATATACATTTATACAAGTTTAAATTATTATTTTTTATTAACAAAAAAAAAACCGGTTCAGAACCGCCGGTTCCACTGGAACCGGAACCGGAACCGCACCAGGTCTACCTCAACTCAACATCTCTTCTATTGCGACCCCGCCATGTTTAGATTTCTTCTCATGCAATGCAAGTCAAATCCCTTTTTTTTTTGTTTTCACACCATTTTATGATTTTCCAAGAGGGACCACACAACTTCTCCAAAGTTTTGGGGGACCATTTAGTGAAGTTTATGTTACTTTCGGTTATGTTTGAAAATTAATCATTTCTCGATACCAGCTAACTTTATTGTTCAGATTTCAGAGGATGAGATGGAATACCACTGACATTAGACTATTAGAGTTTGAGTTTAGTTTATATTTGAATATTGTTGTAAAAGAAATTTACCAAGAAAACAAATCTAGACGCGTAGAACAAGCCCAGGAAACAACTGGAAGCTTTCATCATAAATTTAAAAGTTATTTCTGAGTCAATGAGTCAAATCTTTATCAATCTGTTTCTACAAGTCTTTGCTACCAAATTTTTAAGTGACTACCAGTAAGGATAAACGGTATATGAAAGCACAAAATAATAGAAGTGATTGACACGGAGACTTTTTTTGAAACACCAAATTTTTTTATTTTTATTTTTTCAAATACACAAAAAATCCTATTTTTTCTTTACTTTCTTTTGATCTCCACCGCCCATCTGAAAAGATGGACGATGCAGATCATTTATTTTTAAACGGATTTTTTAATAAAATATTTTCTTTTTGAGGAAAAGACAAATTCAAATTTTATTATACTTAATTCTGACATTTTCATGATATTTACTATATTAGTTACAATGTTTATGAAAGTACCAAAATACCCTTTAACCAACGGTCAACAATTTGATTTAAGATTTTAACTAACTTTTGGGGAGGTCATTGGCAAGTAATGATAAATTTGTTTCCGGTTGTCAAAGACCAAATCTTAGAGAGGTTGGCTGCAAACCGAACTCATGACACCTTTAAGCTGTTTGATAATTTGCTTTGCAGACAATTATTAGCTTTCTAATGTCTGTTCAATAATGTCCATGGCTCTTGAGTCTTGAGTGTATCACATGCACTTGTGCTCTTGAAAGTTTATTTAATTACAGAACTATGATTCATTTAATTGAATTAGACCCAAATTCTTTCTTTTTTTAATTTATTTTGTTGAATGCCAATTAAAAAAATGTCAATGATGTAGTCGTGCGATTGATACAGAGAAATACTTTTCAAAGAAACTTAATCCACAGATTTGATACCCTTAGTACAATGTCAAATTCGACTGTTTCAAACATTTTCTGACCTCAACTCAACATCCCTTTTTTTGTGTCCCCGCCATGTTTTGACTTTTTTTATTTTTCATATTCAAATCCCTTACGCGATTTCACACCATTTAATGACTTTTCTAGAGGAGTTTAACAAGAAAACAAATCTAGACGTGTAGAACAAACCCAGGAAACAACTTGAAGCTGTTATCATAAATTTAAAAGTTATTCAAAAGTCAATGAGTCAAGTCTTTATAGTACTTGTAAACAGGGAAAGTGGTTGTTAATCTTGTGATTAGTCAGTTACCTACTAACAAGTCTTTGCTACCAAATTTTTAAGTCAACTGGCGTATTTTAAAGGATAAACAACTGGAAGTACTGATAAGAAACAGTATACGAAAGCACAAAATAATATAAGTGATCATCGATCGGCATAGGAGTTTTTATTTTTGTTTCCAAATAGACAATATCATTCTGGAATGGCTCTTTCCAGTTATCTTGTGTTCTTCCTCATCTCTCACCAGTTACTTGTTTCCTTGTCGGAAGAAGATATCAATCAAAGATGCCCATCATTTCGTTGTGGACATCTCAATATTGGCTTCCCCTTCTCCAATCGAACGCATCCTGAGTGTGGGTTGTTCATAGTAGATAACTGCAATGAACAAGAAGTTCCGAAGATTCAGTTTCTGAAAAATGAATCATCCTTTTATGTGAAGGAAATTTATCAGGATAATACGCTTAGGCTTCAAGACCATCCGTTTCCAGAGTCCCTTGACAATTCTAGCTGTAATTCCTTCAGAAACATGACCCTCCCTCATTCTCCTTTTATCTCTTTTAATATCAAATTCAATCAGCCCCTATTTAAATGCCCACATACTCATTACAGTATACCCAAAAATTACAGTTTACTCTGCAATTTTTCCACCCACTCAGTTATCCATCTCAATCTTTCTAATATTCACAAGAGGGATTTCTTTCATTTCAATCTTTCTAATTATCAAAATCAGTCACATATTAGTCAACCAAGTCCCCCAGCTAAATGTTCAGTTATTCAGCAGGAAGTGACTAAAACTGAGAAAACTGTTGTCTTTAATAATATTTTTACCGGTGGTTTGGGCTTCTTTCTTCAAGTGAATGTAACAAGAGAATGCTACGAGTGTCACTGGAGAGGAGGCCAATGTCAAAGTGATAGCAAGGGAAACTTTAATTGTTCAAAAGCAGAAACAGCTACCAAAATTACAGAACCAGGTATCATAACTCCTGCATGGATGCATACATGTTCTACTTTCTGCGTTTCATTGATTTACAGATATATTGGCTCTGTTCCAAGTTATTAGTCGCTTTATACAATTATAGAAGCTGTGTGTATTTTAATCCCCCGCCATAAAACATAATTTTGTCTGTGAACATAAATTGCTTTACAGGATTTTGAATGGTCCCTTGATTTTGGGAGAATGCGACTTAGTTTGTTACAGCAAGATGTATATCAGTTTCATGAGATTACAGCAAGGATCTGTACAATCTTGTGAACGATGAAGCCAATTTTGGTCTCATTCCTATAGTTTAACTATCTAAACTAACGCCATAATACTTGATACTTTTGTTGCAGGAAATCAACCGTTGACAGTGAAATTCAAGCTGCAACTAGGTAATATACGTCTTTAATTACAATTCATTAAAATCATTTCAGATTTCTCAGCCTCATCTGCTAGATTGCTTCTTTGTCAACTTCAATGCAAAATTTCTGTTCAGTATTCTGAATTTTCCTCCTAAGCAATCTGTGGCTTAAACTCTTCCCTTTGCTCATTAGCTTTTGGAATAGGAGTACCATCAATGCTAATTTGGGTTCTGAGCATCTACGTTACACGACGTTGCAAGAAAGGAAAATATGCATCTCCAAACATCCACTTAAGATACACTTCTTCGGATCCCTCCTCTAAATCAGACCTGGAAGGAGCCATTGTCTACTTTGGGGTCCCCATCTTCTCTTACTGTGAACTTGCAGAAGCCACTAACAATTTTAATCATGATAAAGAACTCGGAAATGGAGGTTTTGGAACGGTGTACCATGGTAAGAATACAACCTTTTGTATTTCTCAATTAATGATCTTTCTATAATACATTTAGATATGATTTCTTAAAAAAAAAAAGGCAAAATAGAATACAAAAGAGTTTTAACAGCCGGCTAAATGGACTATTTGATCATTGTGGATTAGGGAAACTAAGAGATGGACGGGAAGTTGCGGTCAAACGCCTATATGAGCAACACAAAAAAAGGGTTGAGCAGTTTACGAATGAAATTAAAATCCTCACACGTCTACGCCACAAAAACCTTGTTTCCCTTTATGGATGCACTTCGTGTCACAGCCAAGGTCTCCTCCTTGTGTATGAATTCATCCCCAATGGCACTGTTGCTGATCATCTCCATGATGATCGAGCTAACCCCTGTTTACTCGCATGGCCTACTCGTATGAAGATTGCCATAGAGACTGCTAATGCATTGGCTTACCTTCATGCTTCTGATATCATACATCGTGATGTGAAAACTAACAACATTCTTCTTGACAACAATTTCTGTGTGAAAGTTGCAGATTTTGGGCTCTCCCGACTATTTCCCACTAATGTTACTCATGTCTCCACTGCTCCACAAGGAACTCCAGGCTATGTCGACCCAGAATATCAGAAATGTTATCAACTAACAGATAAGAGTGATGTATATAGCTTCGGAGTCGTCCTTATTGAGCTCATATCATCAATGTCTGTTGTTGATATATCTAGACACAAAGATGAGATTAATCTGGCTAACTTAGCAATAAACAGGATTCAAAAGTGTGCAGTGGATGAGTTGATTGACCCATGTCTTGGATTTCATTCTGATAAAGAAGTAAAAATGATGGCAACTTCAGTAGCAAAACTGGCTTTTCAATGTCTGCAACAAAATAAGGAAATGAGACCTACCATGGAAGAGGTTTTGGAGGAATTGCAGAGAATTAATAGAGGAGAATGTAAGCCGGAGAATCTAAAGGAAGAGGATGATGATGACAAAGATGAGTTGAAGAGTAGGCAGCATCAGCTACCGCCATCACCACCACACTCCGAAGAAAGTTCCTTGTTGAAGAATAACAGGCTGCCACCTACACCTATTTCTGTCACCAAAAATTGGGTTAGTAATAACACTTATTAACACTACACCTAATACTTTTTTTTTTTTTTTTTTTTAAGTATTACACTATTACATAAATTTGGGGTTTGTTGGGGAAGGGAATGACTCGAATCCGCAATCTCGTAGTGTAGGTGTGAGGGGTTTACTACCGAACCAACCTCATCTCGTAATGTATATAATATTCTTAAAAAGATATATAATGATAAGGTTTAAATTTTGATGTCATTTACTACTTATTAGGTTTCACCTTAATATGAAAAAAATAAATAAAATTCGCCTTAACATGTACCCTATGGGTTCTTATATAAATATACAATCCTTAGAGAAATTGCTAAAAACTTTGAAACAGATTTCAGATAAATTTGATGAAATTCAAACAAGTCTTTGACATTTTTCAAGGGAGTTGATTCTTAAATTTTCAAAAAAAGTTTATTATGTATTTTCAAAAAATAATTCCACATATCTTAACTCTATTCCAACTTGTATTTCAATCTATCACGTGTCATATAAATTAGATTGTCAAATTGAAAGTTGGGATACAAGTTAAAATTAGCATTTAATCATTTTCCAAATTTCAAGATTAAAATGAACCTTGCACTAATGGGCCAATGAAGCCCATTTGACTCCTTTGAAATGAACAATCATTTTCTTCCAAAATAGACATTTTCTTTGATTTGATTCAGTCATTACATTTCCTCAGTGGATCCCTTCTCTTTCTTTAAAGAATCAAAGACCAGACAGACCACCCACAATTCCAATCATCATCTTTAAAATAACATTCAAAACTCAAAAACCCTTTTTTTTTTTTTTTTTTTCTTTCATTTCATCACAGAAACAGAAAGCTTTCAACAAAAAATACGGCAGAAGGATACATTGTATGTTTCTGCCCCATTAGAACCCACCTTCAAAACTGCAATCATGCTATACTAACTTGATCTTTCTTATGTTTTTAGGACACGTGGCACACCGTACAGTACTAGATTGGACTAGATTACATATGATTGTACTAGATTAAAATGGATAGTATTGAATTAAATTTAGTATTCTATGTAAAGGATTGGACAGTAATAAATTGGTTAATATATATATTTATTTAAAATTAAATATTTATAAATATATTTAAATATTAAATTATAATTTAATTATAAATATATTAAATTAAATTATAGAAACAAATTTAAAAAATTAGTGTAACTCACTTTGGTTATTGTTTTGTTGTAAAAAAGTTAAATTTAATTGAAAAAATTAATTAAAATAAAATGTTAATGGAACCACTTTAATTTTTTTTTAGGTGAAATTAAATTTAATTGAAAAAAAAATAATTGAAAATTAGTAGGACCCGCATCAGTCAGCTTTTTAAAACAAGAGAAATTACCTATTTAGTCCAGTCAAGGCGTGACTCGTGAGTTTTGAACTTGGGTGACAAGGAGTTGGCTAGTATACCTACCCTGAAAGTGGGAGGTATCTTGGCAGTTAAAGTGCGTTTGGGAGTTTGGGACAACCGGTTGAAACCGGTTTCCCCACAAAACACCAATAACAAATTTTTATATTTTATATTTTCTTTTTGAAAATAGAAAATTATTTTATATATTATTAATATATTAAATTTCATTTTATTATTATATATTAATTGAATAATAAAACTATATTAAATATAGAAAAATTGAAAAATATTATAATAAAGTTAATAAATAATAAAATTATATTAAAATGTAGAATTGTAAATATTTGTAGTATTAATAAATAATATTATAACATTTGAAATTTGAAAATTTGAAAAATATAATTAAAATGATATTAATATACAATAAAATTACATTTATCATAAATAATATAATGAAAATTGTGAAAATAGGCAATTATTTGTAATATATTAATAAATTGCAAACATTTTGGAAATGTATATATTAATATAAGTATATGAATAATCTTTATAGTATATATATATACTTGTTTATATTTAATTGAGAAATAAAAAAATAATTATGAAAAGTATAGGAAAAAAAAAAAAAGAGAAATTGTTTATGGGAACAACTTCCACATTGGTAGGAACCAATTTAATGTTTTAATCAATGCTGGAATTATTCTCGGGAGCCACTTAACATCAATAAAGGGAACGACTTTTATATTTTAGGAACCACTTTAATGTTGTAGTCAATGTCAAAGTTAGTCCTGAAAACAACTATTCATTGTAAACAATTTCAACGTTGATGGAAACCACTTAACGTTATAACCAACATTCAAGTTGTTTTCTAACCAACATTCAAGTTGTTTTCTAACCAACGTTTAAGTTGTTTTCGGGAACTACTCAATTTTAACAAAGGAATAACTTTTACATTATGGAAACCACTTTAACGTTCCAATCAACGTTAAAATTATTCCTGGAAACAATTACTCATTTGAAACAGCTTTAACATTGATGGAAACCAGTTCAACGTTCTAACCAACATTGTAGTTGTTTCCTGGAACCACTCAAGTTTAACAAAAGGAACAACTTTTACGTTATGGAAACCACTTTAACGTTGAAATTAACGTCAAAATTGTTCCCGGGAATAATTACTCGTTTGAAACAACTTTGACGTTGATGGAAACCACTTCAACATTGTAGTTAATTCCAGAAACCATTTTAACGTTGATGGAAACCACTTTAACGTTTTAACCAACATTGTAGTTGTTTCCGGGAACCACTCAACTATAACAAAGGGAATAACTTTTACATTATGGAAACAACTTTAACATTGAAATCAACGTCAGAGTAGTTCTCGGGAACAATTACTCATTAAAAACAACTTCAATGTTGATGGAAACCACTTTAACGTTGTAATCAACGTCAAAGTTGTTTCCAGAAACAACTACTCGTTGGGAACAACTTCAACGTTATTAAAAACAACTTTAACGTTATAACTAACGTTGGAGGTGTTCCCGGGTTTGATTTGGATGGTTTCGTGTGATGTTTTGGGTGCTCCTATATTGGTTTCGTTGGTAATTTTTTTGCTATTTTGGTTTCTGTTCTTTTGGCTCTGTGAGCTTGTCTAGTTTGATTGTGTGTATCAGTGTGGTAACTTGGTTTGCTTTTTATGGATTGTTTGGTTCTTTGTATTGCGCCTATTTGGAGTGTATTTTTCTTTTCAATAAACAAGCTATTTCAAAATAATAATAATAATAATAATAATAATAATAATAATAATAATGTTAAAGGTGTTCCCGAGAACCACTCACCGATTTAGGGGGTTTCTTTTTTTGTGTTTTTTATTTAATAATTTGTATGTTATTTTTTCAACCGTTGGATTTCCTTTTTTCCTTATCCAACGATTGCAACATGTCTAATATATTGGTGGTATCATACCAATGGTTTTTACTGCGTATGGTAGCCGATCTCGTGTGACAAAGGCCCAAGTCGGCTGTGGCAGGTACTTACTGGCTATTTACTTATTTAATCTGTGTGGGTCGGATAAAACAATACACCGAATTGAATAAGAGTGATGATATTTGGACAACTCAAATCTCAACAACCGTATTTATATCTCAAATTAGTATCTTTATGAAAATCCAATATTACCTTTTAGTAAATACTAAAATGATTAAATAGTTAATTAGGGGATTTTAGTAAAAATGCCTTATTTGAGGGCCTAAATTGCAAACATACCCTATAATTCTTTTTTTTTTTTAGAGCTTCTCCTTACGGTCCATAAATGATCTATTTACACTCCAATTTAATTTTTTTTTTATTAATGGCAATTTTAACCTGAACTAAAATTACTAATCCAGACAAAAAAAATTCTAAAGACACTCCAAACTAATTAAATTATTAAAAAAAAAATTATCTCTCCTAAATCATTAGATTAAATATTGCCTATTAAACTCTCCCTCCTAAATATATTATTACCATATTAAATACTCTTATACTCTCTCCTAATTACTATCTCCATTTAAAAAAAGAATAAAAAAATCTTATCTTCATACTTTCTCAATTGATAGTTAAAGAAAAAATAAAACTTATGAATATTTTTGGTTTTTTACTAATAGTAATATATATATATATATTAAAAAGTCAATTTTCAAATAAAAAATATATATAAAAAAAAAAAACTTGATTTGTTGCAACTAGATTCGATTAAACTCATAATTTATAAGACTAATGAAAGAATTAAAAACAAAGGACTTGTTTTTTTTTTTTTTTTTTAATATATACATATATACGGTTCCTAAAAATTAAGTTTATTCGTAAGTTTTTTTTTATTTTTTTATTTTTTAACTGTTAGTTCTGTTAAGGATAATCCAACCAACTCAAACTCAACAACTTAAAGAGTTTGTATCCAGCTTCAACTCCTTTACTGCATGCGTGAAGACTTTGTGTATATCTCCATATCTCACAATGCTTTATTTGTAATTATCTCTTTAGTTGTAATTATCTTTTCATTTGTTGTATACAATTAGTTTTCCTACTCTATAATACACGACCTGTGTGTATATATATTAAATCAGATTTTCATCAATAAGATAAGAAGCTTTATTTTTTACATGGTATCAAAGCCCTTCTAAACTCAAACGAGTTCCTCGATCAACCATGACTACCGTTATTGCTGCCTTTTCTTCCTCCTCCCAATCCGTAACAGTTGTTTCTTCGTCGTCATCCTCACATGAAGTCAGCTCCTCAACAAATACAATTATCTCTATCAATGTTGCCGTACAAGCCCCTCTGAAACTAACAGCTACCAACTACTGTTCTTGGAAATTACAGTTTCATACACTTATAGTCGGATTTGACCTCATGGGGTTTGTTAATGGCCAGAATGTGTGTCCACCAGCAACCGTGACAATAGGTGATATCTCCACACCAAATCCGGCTCACCACATCTGGACCCAACAAGATCAATTGCTCCTAAATGTAATCCTAGGTTCTATTTCTCCTACAATAATCCCATTCATTGCTTCCGCTCAAACTTCTCGTGATGCATGGACTGCGCTAGCCAACACCTATGCAAAGCCTTCCAGAGGTCATATTATGCATCTTAAAGGGATCCTCACCGGTGTCATGAAAGGAACCCAATCCATTACAGAGTACATGCAACATATTAAATGTGTTGCCGATGAATTAACTATGCTTGATGCTCTAGAAAATAATGAAGACCTTACAGTCAAGATTCTGAATGGTCTAGGTGATGAGTTTCTAGACATCTCATCCGCTATTCGAGCCCGTGAAACTGCAATATCTTTTGAAGAGCTTCATGAGAAACTCATCAACTTCGAGGCAATCCTGAAACAAGATGCAACCAAGAATCAAAAATTCCCTATCACGGCCAACTATGCCAACCAGTCTCCCTCTGGAAACTACTACAATAATCCTACTCGGTTCAACAACAACAACAACAAGCAAGCTTCAAATCAGTCCAACAGCAGTAAGCAAGGTGAGACTCATGCTCCAAACCAAAACTTTCGGCACTCTCAAAACAAACCTCGAGCCTATCGCGGTTTTTGCCAACTTTGCGGCGAATAAGGCTATACAGCAAAGCATTGCTCCATGTTCACCATGAACAGCCGATCACAACGACGTGAGCAGCTGAGCCACCAGAATTCACGTCAATGGCAGCAGCGTGACCAGCAGTCGAGAGCCAACTTTGCTGCTCCATTTTCGGCCAACCATGTAACTCCGGCTGGTGCCTCTTCTCCGGAATGGCTCCTTGACTCAGGTGCTTCACACCATGTCACAACCGATCTTCACAAATCTCGCTTCACTCTCCATATAGTGGAAACGATGACATTATGGTTGGTGATGGTTCTGGTCTACACATCACGCACACTGGTTCCCTTCGCTTACCCTTCTCCAAATTTTCATTATCTAATGTTTTATGTGTTCCAGATATGAAACAAAATTTAATATCTAACTCTCAGTTTTGTACCTCTAACCAAGTTTCTGTTGAATTTTTACCTTGCTCTTTTATTGTGAAGGATCTTCGTACGGGGGCTCTACTTCTGCAAGGAAGGACTAGGAACGGTGTCTACGAATGACCAACTCATGCTCAGCCAAAATCCTCATCTATCTTTGCCTTTTCCAGTATCAAGGCTTCTATTCCTGATTGGCACCATCGTCTAGGTCATCCATCATCAAAAATAATTAGTCAATTATTGTCATCTCAGGTGCTACCTGTTTTATCATCTCATAAGTCTAGTGTCTCATGTAATGCATGCAAATGTAATAAAACCCATAACTTACCTTTCGCGGTTTCAACTGTTTCCAGCTCAAAACCGCTTGAGGTTATTTACTCTTATGTCTGGAGTTCACTTATTATTTCTAAGGATGGTTTCAAATACTACGTACTTTTTGTTGATCACTTTACAAAGTATATGTGGCTTTATCCATTGAAATATAAATCTGATGTGCATGAAGTTTTTAAGCGTTTTAAATCATTAGTGGAAATTTTTTTTAAACACCCCATTGTTTCTTTCTACAGAGACAATGGTGGTAAATTTATAGCGCTTAAACACACACTTTCCAGTCATGGAATATCACACTTCACCACACCACCACACACGCCGGAACACAATGGTGTCTTCGAGCATCGTCACTGTCACATTGTCGAGACAGGTCTCTCACTACTCACTCATGCATCCATGCCACTTCAGTTTTAGTCTTATGCATTCATCACAGCGGTATATCTAATTAATAGAATGCCTACACCACTATTGAAAATGCACTCACCTTATGAGAAATTATTCTCTATGTGTCCCACATATGAGAAATTGCGTGTTTTTGGCTGTCTGTGTTACCCGTGGATTAAGCCATATAACAATCACAAGTTAGAGCCACGCTTTAAAGCATGCATATTCATTGGATACTCTCAGTCTCAAAGTGCCTATCACTGTCTAGACCTGGAAAGTGACTGTGTGTGTGTCTCTCGTCATGTTACATTCGTCGAGTCTGTCTTTCCCTATGTCCACCATTCCTGTCACCTTCCTAAGTCTACTGTTGAGTCGTGTGCTTCCTGGCTACATCAACCATGCCCAATAGAACTTGTGCCTATCACACATGCCCATTCCACGTTAGTTTTGGCTCTGCATGAGGACTCCAATTTGACGGCATAGTCCAGCTCTGGAGCACCAGCTACTGCCCCTATTACTGTGTCCGTAAGCCCACCTGAAACCGTCAGAAACAGCTCCCATTCAGTCTCGCCTACACCAGCCGCTGCACTTAACCCACCCGCAAATCAGCTCACCTCCTTCGCACCGTCCCAACCTGCTGCACCACCGAGCCACACCACAGCTCAGCCATCCTCGGTTCCCCCATCAGATACCGCAGCCCAAAACACCCATACCATGGTCACTAGGTCCAAAAACAACATCCACAAACCCCTCACCAAGTTGTCCTTCACCAGTGTACTAACATCATCTTTGCAGGTTGAATCAACGTGTGTGTCTCAGGCTATAAAAATTACTGAATGGAGAAAAGCAATGTCGGATGAATTTGATGCTCTTATTCACAATGGCACCTGGGACTTGGTTCCCTCTCATGCATCTCATAACATTGTAGGGTGTAAATGGGTGTTTCGAATTAAACATGCACCGGATGGCTCGGTTTCTCGCTACAAAGCTCGCTTGGTTGCGAAAGGTTTTCATCAGCGACCGGGACTAGACTACGTCGAGACATTTAGCCCAGTGGTTAAGACCACCACTATTCGTGTCATGTTAAGCATTGCCGTTTCGAAAGGATGGTCTATGCGTCAACTTGATGTCAACAATGCCTTCCTTCAAGGGCACCTGTCTGAGGATGTTTTCATTGAACAACCACCTGGCTTCACTGATCCCGCGTACCCTTCACATGTGTGCCGGCTTAAAAAGGCCATCTATGGTCTCAAACAGGCTCCTCGGGCATGGTACAATGAGCTGAGACAATATCTTCTCCAATCCGGGTTTGTCAATTCCCAGTCTGACACCTCGTTATTTATATCTAATGCTAATGGGTGTGTTATTTTTTTGCTAGTATATGTTGACGATATAATTCTCACTGGCAATGATGCGATGATAGTTGATAGATTCATATCTGCACTTGCTCTGCGATTCTCCATAAAGGACCTTGGCCGCCTATCCTATTTTCTTGGAGTGGAGGTTCTTGACTCTCCTCATGGCTTATTTTTGTCTCAAAAGAAATATGTGACTGACATTCTAGCTCGCACGTAGATGGGTGATGCTAAACCAGTCCAAACTCCACTGCCAACTAATCAATCACTCAAGCTTCTTGATGGCACCTCACTCACTGATGCTACTGAATTTTGTCAGGTGGTTAGAGCTCTCTAGTATCTGTCATTCACCAGGCCAGACATTGCTTTTGCCGTCAATAAACTAGCCTAATTCATGCACCGGCCCACCACTGGACACTGGTCACTAGCCAAGCGCCTCCTTCGGTACCTAAAAGGGATGATTGGCCATGGGCTTCTTCTACGTTGTGACTCGCCGACCACCTTACATGCGTTCTCAGACACAGACTGGGCAGGTAATGTGGACAACCGAACCTCAACAAGTGCTTATGTTCTCTTCCTTGGTTCCAATGGTATCTCATGGTGCTCTCGAAAGCAAAGATCAGTCACTCCGTCATCCACTGAAGCTGAGTACAGGGCTGTCGCACTTGTTGCCTCTGAAGTACTGTGGCTGTCCTCGCTCCTCCGCGAACTTCACATTTTCCCAACGTCACCGCCAACAATTTATTGTGACAACATATGCGCCACTTACCTCTGCTCCAATCCAGTTTTCCACTCCCAAATGAAACATATTGCAATTGACTTTCACTTTGTTCCTGAGAAAGTTCAACGAGGACAAATTCAGGTATCTCATGTGGCGTCCGCGGACCAGCTAGCTGACTCACTTACCAAGCCACTGTCCAAGACACAGTTTGCGTTTTTACGGTCCAAGATTGGTGTCTCTGAAATGCCCACCATCTTGCGGGGGCGTGTTAAGGATAATCCAACCAACTCAACTCAACAACTTGAAGAGTTTGTATCCAGCTTCAACTCTTTTACTGCATGCGTGAAGACTCTCCTACTCCAATACTGCATGCATGAAGACTTTGTGTATATCTCCATATCTCACAATGCTTTATTTGTAATTATCTCTTTAGTTGTAATTATCTTTTCAATTGATGTATACAATTAGTTTTATTAAATCAGTTTTTTCATCAATAAGATAAGAAGCTTTATTTTTTACAAGTTCTACTTGAGAAGGAATGAAGATAAAAAATTAGAGATATGTATTGAAGGAGAAAGAATTTAGTATGGTAATTAAAAATTTAGGAGAGAGTGTTTAATATGTAATATTTAATCTAATGGTTTATGAGAGATAATTTCTTTTTTTAATAATTTAATTATAAAAAGATTACTTCTCGAATGAATTCAAATGTTACAATGATTCGTTCTAACTTTTATTAAAATAAAATGAAATGTCTTTATAAATTTATTTCAAAAAGGATAATCTTAGAACAAAAGAAAATGCTTTTAGAATTTTTTAAATTTTAAATTTTAAGAATTAAGTGTCTTTAGAAAAGAAATGTAAAAAGAAAAAATTGGATTGTTAAAAAAAACTTTTTATTTTTTATTTTATATATATATATATTAAAATTGCCCCTAAAAGACCAAACTACCCTTAATGACACATTCATTTCATCAGAGAAATCCCCAAATCGGTTTCCCTCTTGCCCTAGCCATCGTAATACGTCTCAACCTGATCCTTAATCGTCGTCGTCAAGCCGCCTCGTCGCCGCCGCGCTGAGTCATCGCCGTCTGTTAGAGTCGTGTCCGTTACGTCGCTTCGACCCATCGCCGCGCGGCCACCTTCCTTGACGAAACGAGCGTCGCCTCCTTCGTTGTGCTCGTTGTCCTTTCATCTGCTGCCGGCTACAAGGTCAGTTTTTCTGTTTTTCTTAGGTGCTCTGTGTTTGTTTGTTTGGGGTTGCCCTGCTCTTGGGGGTTTGTTGTTGCTGTTTCTGTCCTGTGTACACTACTTAGCTGAGAGAGAATGTGTAGTCTGATTCTTATTTGTAATATTGATTTATGCTCTCATTTACTTTCATGGGAAGACATTATGATGTATATTTTCGATGTTGACAAGAACTTTTATTCGAAGGGAATGGGTATACTAACAAATTGGTTGACACTTTGACACCTAATTGTGATCCTCACACATATTAAGACAAGTATTTTTAGGAAAATTGCCGGTAGCTTTCTCTCATGCTTTACGATATTTAGTTATTATTTATCAAACATGTGAAGAAGACAAGTGCTATTCCTTAATTATATATGTAGTGTAAATTGATGTCTTTATTCATGCAGACATGCTTGCAGTTGCTTCCTTAATTATATATGTAGTGTAAATTGATGTCTTTATCAAACATGCTTGCAGTTGCAGATGCTTGCAATTACCGTCTTTATTCATGGCATTACAACTACTGAATTTAAGGCCATAATTATCTGGATGAGCTGAATTGAAATTGAAATGTGTTATCTTACAGGAAACCGTTAATCAGATTAGGAGCCAACATGACTGCAAGAGCAGAGCGAATGACTAGAAGGAGTGACTTTGATCAGTAAGAGTTTGGAAATAAAGATACATCACTGCTGTTGAAGTAAAAAGAGAATTTGCCAATAGCATCTTGGCTTGCTGCACCCTTGTAGAGAATTGTCGGGAATGCTGCAGTTCCCTGGTTTTGGGTTGAGCAATAGAAATATTCCAGAATTCAAAAGCAATACCTTGTGTAAATGATGAACCTTTATGTGTAAATAATGTAACTTGATGTGTAAATTTTAAAAAGTACAAAAGAGTATCTGTACATGCAATTATAATATGCAACTTCTTGTGCAACTTATATCTTGTGATTGTGATTTGTGTGAATGGTGTTGAGATTGTTGTGTGGCTATTGGAAGTGTGATATTTGCAGGGACCGAAAAAAGATATGGATAATGGATTTGTTGAAATTTCGAATGAAACTTTGTCAAAATTTTGTAAATAATGTACTAAGGCCAAATTTTTAACATTATTATTCCATAGAACTTGACAATATCAACTTGCAACAATTTTTTTTTTTCCGTTCATCTCTCATTCTTATATGTGTTATTTAAGCTTCAATTTAATGTTTCTTTATGCATTCTAGACTGAGTACTTTGAATTTGATTCTGGAAAGTGGAAACACATCAAAGATATAGATCCATTATCCACTACTCATCACAACAATATGAATACTAAACCATAGAAATTAAGATCACAAAATTTGATATTATGTTGCAAATCAAAACAAAATTTATGTTGCAAATCATGACCTTAACTCAAAACCGTTGACAAATAAATTGATTTTTTTATAAATAAAAAAAAATGTTTTTGTTCTTCGAGTCAATGGTAACCCAATATCAGGTCACTCATGACCCGAAGAACAATTTCAGGGCTTTGGGTTGCCCCTACCTGAAGGTCTAAATTTGTTCTTCGGGTCATGAGCTCATGACCAAAAGAACAATTTCAGGACTTCGGGTTGCCCCCTACCTGAAGCTCTAAATTTGTTCTCCAGGTCAGGTGTGACCCGAAGAACAAATTTAGACCTTCGGGTAGGGGGCAACCCAAAGCCCTAAATTTGTTCTTCGGGTCACGCCTGACTTGATATTGGGTCACCATTGACCCAAAGAACAATTTAGGGCAATATATCATTAAGGGTAGTTTATTCTTTTAGTGGCAATTTTGCTATATATATATATAGGGTATGTTTGCAATATAGGCCCTAAAATAAGGCATTTTTACTAAAATACCTAATTAGTTTCCTTTTCAAAAAAAAAAAATATTAATTAGCTTTCTATTTATGTTAAAATTTTAAAAAAAAAAAATTTAAAAAAAAAAAACCAGTTTCCTACCTTTTTTTTTTTAGGTAAAATTATTATTCCAAAACTAAAACACAATTATATCCGACCATTCATATCTTTTTGAACTAAAGAGTCAAAGCATGAATGGAAATCCTAGATTCAGACCAAGTCTTTCAAAAAAAAAAAAAAAAAATCATATGATTTTTTAATAGTCACCTTACATATATAGAGAATGAGTTATCCCAACAAGGTAAAATTGTTTGGATTTTTTTTTTTTTTAATGAATATTTAAGTTTATTTATCTACAATATTTTATTAAATTTTTTTTGAAAGGAATATTTTATTAACTTTCATATTCAACATTTACATATATAGTTCAATTTTTTTCGGATAAATAATTTTAGTTGTCTAAGTTATTTAATTTTAGTTGTGTACAGTAATATTTTCTACAAGTATTATTATTATTATTATTAATAAAAAAGAAAAGAACAAAGAGAAGTATAGATCAAACCAGCCACATAAAGACCGGGAGTAAATCCCTAACCAGAAAAGTGGCATGCAGGTCACACAAGAAAACAAAAACATCAACAACAAAAAAAAACTCTCGACCCATGCAATCAACACAGATCTCTGAGAACCCGCCTCGTAGAACCATTCCCAATCCCACGATAATTCCAATATAGAACACTAATCATCATAAACCCTCGAAAAAGCTCGAGAATCGGACTTATAAGAAGCCAGTCTGCGTGCAATCCTAGTCGACCTTCAAGTAATAGTAGTATCATCTAACTCTTCTTCCTCAACCTGGTCAGCCTAAGAAGAATCAGCAATGAGACGATGTTCAGCTTGGGAATCAAACAACGAACGCTTAGGACCCTGGACCCGAACATCAGAGTCCGCAGCCAAAATAGAGGAACATGAAGATCTAGATCCATTCCTCAAAACAACCTGATCTATCCTCTTAACCGAAGGAGAAATTGTACCCGCCCTATCGTCCAACTCATCAACTGAAACCACTAATTGAGCAAAAGAAACCAACGAAACAGAATCCCTACCAACCTTCGACTCCTGCCCGAACGTTGAAACAGCTGAAGAGATTGAGACAACGGCACCAACTGAAACGTCAAGAACCGAAGTGGGGTCCTCAGAAGAAACAAGCCCTACTCCCACTCTGAAGGAATGAACAGGGAAATCAATAAGAGAATCCTTGCTCTGCCCCACCTGTTGGGACCGACAGACTTGAGCAGCCACCACCGAAGTAGTAGGAGCCACTAAAAAAGTTAAACCTGATGAATCAACTAGACTAGCAGAAGAAACCATACCCAAAATTGGATTTAAACCTGCTGAAGAATGAACCACAACTGAATCTAGAGACCTTAAATCCTGCTGAATAATGGTAAAGACATTAGAAACCGGAACTTTCACCTGAGGAAAAATCAGTTTATGAGCACGGTTGTGGGAAACCTGAAACCTTTCATCAGCAACAACCATGGACGGACCATCTCTAGCCAAATCAGGCTTACTAGAACTAACAGAAATCCCCTTGTCGGACTTGTTCCAATGACAAGCATTGGGAAAATGACCAATGGAGGAACAAGTAGAACAGAAAGACGAGAGATTATCATATTCCACCGAAATGAAAGAACTATGAGAATCATCCCTCTCAAGAAGCAAAGAAGACGAAGGCACAATAGACACATCTATATCCACTAGAACACGCGCAAAATATCTAAAATCACCCTCCAAAGTAGCCCTGTCCAACCGTAAAGGCACTCCGATCCCACTAGCTAAATCGGAAATAATCTTCGAATGCTAGTATTCCCATGACAAATCATAAAAACGGACTCAAACCTAAGCATTTGAAGACTTATGTAATGCCGGGTTAAAATCCGGAATCCAAGGCTGAAGCCGTAAAACACCTGGTTTGAGATTAAGAAACCCCAAACTCCAAACCATATTCTTTTCAACATTTGAATTCAACATAATCTGAAAGTACCCCTTACCTAAAGAAATCAACCTCCAAATAGAGTTTAACTTCTAAATAGACTGCAACTTGGCTTTAAGATCAACCAACTTTCAAGGCTTTTCACCACTAGAAGGGATAACTCAATCAATGAGAGAAAACTTACAAACCTCCAATCAAGACTTATAAGCAGAGGGATCCACCCGAACAACCACATAACCACCCTTTTTCGAAAGAATCGAAGGACCAGAAACATTTTCCACCTAAATCGTGGTAGCCTTAAAAAGATCCGCATAAGAAGAGCCCCACCCCTAATAGATGACAAAGGCAAGTAAGAAGCCTCAATGCTCATCGGATCCATAGAATTAGAAACCATTTAAACCATAACTGAAAAACCTAAACCCTAACAACCATGCGCATGAAAACGATTTTTTTTTGTGAACAGTGCCGCTACAGTACCCATGAACAGTGCTGCTGATCCGCTACAGTACTCTGTGAACAGTGTTGTATAGTACCTATGAACTGTTATCGCTATGCTATAGTACTACCGCCGCTATAGGGCCACTATAGTACCCATGAACAGTGCCGCCGCATCATTTTCTGCATGTATTATAATATATATAAATAAATAAATGTGTATATATATATTAATTTATATTGCATTATCCTCTTTCTAGTTATTTTTATCTACCGTGTAAACAAAATTTGTTCAAAACCCAACTCATTTTGGTATATTTTATGTATTTAGAAGTTAAAAATTATTTATTGGAACAAAAAAATATGAATAAATAATTTAAATAATAATAAAATTGATTAGATAAGAAAATAAGTGTAGATGTGTGTATTCACTAAAATAAAGGGTAATTTTTACATTAAGTGGGGTTTATTTACAAACTAATTGTTTTTTAAAATTTTTAATGAGGCATACTTATGAAAGGGGTGTAGATACAATTTTGAGGGGTGTAAATATCGTCACTCATTAAGTAATTAGGTTAAAAATTATTGTCAAACATTGGACAATATTAAATTATATAATACTGTCCTACCCATTTATCCTATTCAATCAGGTGTACCTAACAGGCCCTTAGTCTACTAAATATAACCCTTTTGCTCTCGAGAGTTAAAAAGATTGATTTTTTTTTTTTTTTTTTTTTGTAGATTTCTTTCTCTATTTCTGAATCCCTGAAATAATATGCTTGATTTAGGGCCAGTTTGGTATTACTGTAACTTTTATAATAATCGTTGTTAGCTGTGCTGAAGAAATAATTAGTTGTGAAGTTAATCAACAGATGTTTGGTTAGTTGTGGTTTTAAAACTAATGTACAGCTCAAGAGCAGTATACATATGTTTGATAATTTTTTTTGTTCTGAGATTAGTTACAATGACTAAAATATACATGAGTTTATGACCCAATTTCATTTTTTTTTTCATTAACTATATATATTAAATCAATATTTAAGTAGAATATTTAAATTGGAAAAATAATTTCCATAAGAACAATAAAAAAATTTTAAAAGATTTTATAAATCAAATCAATATTTAAATAGAGTATTTAATATTGAGATGAACTAAGGTATGTAAATGGTTTTAACTTGATTTCATAAAGATAATAATGATATTTTAAAAGATGCATTGAATACTGAAATAGATTATTTTATAATCACTTTCAAAAAGTAACCATCACGTACTTCTCAAAATCACTGTTAAAACTTGTCAGATTATCAATTAATCACTTTTGAATGTTTTACCAAACATCATTTTATGTCAAAATTATAAAATAATTTGATTTTAACTTTTCAAAGGTAATACCAAACTGTTCCTTAGTACAATTTATGCTTTTAGAGATAGAGATAAACTGCAAAAGCTTAGCATAGATTCATAGAACATTATTGTTGATTGGATATGACTTTTCTAATTGACCACCCCATCACTTTTCCAAAGTTTGGGGGACCATCAACCATGTAGTGAAATCATTTCATGCCAGCTATGTTTCATCTCTCTTACACACGAGAATCACAAAGACAATATTTTTCATTTCTCCATCGCATCATAAATTTAAATGTTATGGTTATTCAAGAGTCAATGAGTCAAGTCTTTATTGCCTTTGAAGGAAGGAAAAGGGGAGTTTGTGATTAGTCATTGCCTACCAATCAAGTAATTTTCCATGCACCTCATCACATTTGTGATTTTCATGGATAGTTGGATACCCCATTTTGTACTTCTGTCACTCTTTTTCAACAAGTCTTTGCTATGGAATTTTCATTTCAAGTAACTGGCGTGTTTTAAAGGACAAAATAAAAGAAGTGATTGATACAAAGGCTTGTTAGTTTTAGTAGTTTATCATTGATCAATCAATATATGCTTAGCCGTTGTTATTGCCAAATAGGCAATTCTGGAATGGCTCTTGCCACTTATCTCGTGTTCTTCCTTATCTCTTACCAGTTACTTCTTTCCTTATCGGAACAAGATCCCAATCCAAGATGCCCACCATTTCGTTGTGATCATCTTGGCTATATTGGCTTCCCCTTCTCCAATAGAACACATCCTGAGTATGGGTTGTTCGTTGTAGATAACTGCACTAAACTATTTGGTCAGCAGATTCAGTTGGTGAAAAATGAATTATTTAGGCAGAATCCAGAACTATATAAATAAAAAAGAAAAGAACAAAGAGAAGTATAGG
The DNA here is from genome assembly GCA_954870605.1 of Acer campestre. Taxonomy (NCBI): domain Eukaryota; kingdom Viridiplantae; phylum Streptophyta; class Magnoliopsida; order Sapindales; family Sapindaceae; genus Acer; species Acer campestre. Next base: position 3,150,255 of record OX940806.1, on the reverse strand, counting down.
TCAAACCAGCCACAAAAAGACTGGGAGTAAATCCCCGACCAGAAAAGTGGCGCGCAGGCCACACAAGAAATCAAAAACATAAAAAAAAAAAAAAAAAAAAGACTCCAGACCCGTGCAATCAACACAGATCTCTGAGAACCCGCCTCGTAGAACCAGTCCCAATCCCACGATAATTCCTACATAGGACACTAATCATCAGAAACCCTCGAAAATGCTCGAGATCCGGACTTATAAGAAGCTAGTCTGCATGCAATCCTAGTAGACCTTCGAGTAATAGTTGTATCATCTAACTCTTCTTCTTCAACCTAATGAGCCTAAGAAGAATCAATAATGAGACGATGTTCAGCTTGGGAATCAGACAGCGGACGCTCAGGACCCTAGACCTGAACATTAGAGTCCACAGCCAAAATAGAGGAACATGAAGATCCAGATCCATTCCTCAAAACAACCCTCTCAAACCTCTCAACTTAAGGAGAAATTGTACCCGCCATATCGTCCAACTCATCAACCGAAACCATTAATTGAGCAAAAGAAACCAACAGAACAGAATCCCTACCAACTTTCGACTCCTGCCCGAACGTTGAAACAGCTGAAGAGATTGAGATAACGGCACCAGCTGAAACATCAAGAATCGAAGAGGGGCCCTCAGAAGAAATAGGCCTTGCTCCCACTCTAGAGGAATGAATAGGGAAATCAATAAGAGAATCCTTACTCTGCCCCACCTACTGGGACCGACAGACTTGAGCAGCCACCACCGAAGTAGTAGGAGCCACCAAAGAAGTTAAACCCGACGAATCAACTAGACTAGCAGAAGAAACCATACCCAAAATTGGATTTGAACCTACCGAAGAATGAACCACAACTAAATCTAAAGACCCTAAATCCTGTTGAATAATGGTAAAGACATTAGAAACCGAAACTTTCGCCTGAGGAAAAATCAGTTTAAGAGCATGGTTGTGGGAAACTTGAAACCCTTCATCAGCAACAACCATGGCCGGACCATCTCTAGCCAAATCGGGCTTACTAGAACTAACAGAAATCCCCTTGCCGGACTTGTTCCAACGACAAGCATTGGGAAAATGACCAATGGAGGAACAAGTAGAATAGAAAGCCGGGAGATTCTCATATTCCACCGAAACAAAAGAACTATGAGAATCATCCCTCTCAAGAAGCAAAGAAGACGGAGGCACAGTAGACACATCAATATCCACTAGAACACGCACAAAATATCTAAAATCACCCTCCAAAGTAGCCATGTCCAACCGTAAAGGCACTCTGATCCCTCTAGCTAAGTCGGAAATAATCTTCGAATGCTAGTATTCTCATGACAAATCATAAAAACGGCCTTAAACCTGAGCATTTGAAGACTTATGTAATGCCGGGTTAAAATCCAAAATCCAAGGCTGAAGCCTTAAAACACCTGGTTTGAGATTAAGAGACCTCAAACCATAATCTTTTCAACATTTGAATTCAACATAATCTGAAAGTACCCCTTACCTAAATAAATCAGCCTCCAAATAGAGTTCAACTTCCAAATAGACTGTAGCTTGGCTTTAAGATCAACCAACTTCCAAAGCTTTTCACCACTAGAAGGGACAACCCGACCAATGAGAGAAAACTTATAAACCTCCAATCTAGACTTATAAGCAAAGGGATCCACCCGAACAACCAGATAACCACCCTTTTTCGAAGGAATTGAAGGACCAGAAACATTTTCCACCTAAATCGGGGTAGCCTTAAAAAGATTCGCATAAGAAGAGCCCCTAATAGATGATAGAGGCAAGTAAGAAGCCTCAATGCTCATCGGATCCATAGAATTAGAAACCATTTAAACCATAACTGGTAAACCTAAACCCTAACAACCAAGTACATGAAAACGAAAAGATTATTTTTTTTAATTTTATTTTATGAACAGTGCCGCTACAGTACCCATGTATAGTGTCGCCGATCCGCTACAGTACTTTGTGAACAGTGCCACTACAGTACCTGTGAACTGTTGTCGCTCCTCTACAGTACTACCTCCGCTACAGTGCCACTACAGTACCCCGTGAACAGTGCCACCGCATCATTTTCTACATGTATTATAATATATTTATATTGCATTATCCTTTTTCTAGTTATTTTTATCTACCATGTAGACAAAATTTGTTCAAAACCCAACTCATTTTGGTATATTTTATGTATTTAGAAGTTAAAAATTATTTATTTGAACAAAAAAATATGTGTTGACGGTGATTTTTGATGGTCACTGAGTCAATGATTTATTTTTGAATTGCTATAGTTTATGAACGAGAACGATTAAAAATCAAGAAGAAATAACAAGCAATTACGTGGTAAATCTCTAATGATTGGAGAAACATCCACGAATTGTTGCCTTAGCAATGAAGCCAAATTCACTATGAAGAATGGTTACAAAAATATTGCACTATAATCTCTCTCTCTCTAGCTATTTCTCGCATACCCCCTATTTGTGTACAAAGGGGGTATTTATACATGTTGTTATTAGGGTTTGGCATGTGGTGCCCTAGTTTTGGGGTGCGCATTCTAATCCTAAACGGATTCTGTTTCTTTCTTTGTAGTATATTTCCTGATTTGGCTGAGTCTAAGTTTGATTCTGATTCCTCCTCCTTTATTTGCGGAGAAATTATCTGTTTCCTTACTTGAACTCTGAACAGCCACACCGTTGCTTATCGTGGAGACGCTGGTCGTTGATTATATCCTGTGTTTTGAATATGAACGCTGGTGACTATCTGTTTTATTGATTCCCGAGTATGCCCGAGTATGCCCGAGTATGTGCCAGAGTAAGATTTACTGCCCGAGCTGATGGTCTTTGTTTGTGGTCGGGCGACTTACTCTTTTTCCGAGTAAGTCGTTGTGGGGGATTTTTTGCTCCATAAGTTGACTTATCTTAACTCCTGCTTGCATGACCTTATATGGTGATGACGTGTTCGCCATGACTATTTTTACCTATAACAATATGAATAAATAATTTAAATAATAATAAAATTGATTAGATAACAAAATAAGTGTAGATGTGTGTATTCACTAAAATAAAGGGTAATTTTTATATTAAGTGGGGTTTATTTACAAACTAATTGTTTTTTAAAATTTTTAATGAGGCATACTTGCGAAAGGGGTGTAGATACAGTTTTGAGGGGTGTAAATATCATCACTCATTAAGTAATTTGGTTAAAAATTATTGTCAAACATTGGACAATATTAAATTAATACTATCCTGCCCATTTATCTTGTCCAATCAGGTGTACCCAACAGGCCCTTAGTCTACTAAATATAACCCTTTTGCCCTCGAGAGTTAAAAAGATTTATTTATTTATTTATTTTTGTAGATTTCTTTCTCTGTTTTTGGATTCCTGAAATAATATGCTTGATTTAGGGCTAGTTTGATATTACTGTAACTTTTATAATAATCATTGTTAACTATGCTGAAGGAATAATCAACTGTGAAGTTAATCAACAGATATTAGTTAGTTGTGGTTTTAAAACTAATGTATAGCTCAAGAGCAGTATACATATGTTTGATAAATTTTTTTTGTTCTGAGATTATTTACAATGACTAAAATATACATGAGTTTATGATCCGATTTCATTTTTTTCCATTAACTATATATATTAAATCAATATTTAAGTAGAATATTTAAATTGGAAAATGATTTCCATAAGAACAATAAAATTATTTTTAAAAGATTTTATAAATCAAATCAATATTTAAATAGAATATTTAATTTTGAGATGAACTAAGGTATGTAAATGATTTTAACTTGATTTTATAAGGATAATAATGATATTTTAAAAGATGCATTAAATACTAAAATAGATTATTCCATAATCACTTTCAAAAAGTAGCCATCACGTACTTTTCAAAATTACTGTTAAAACTTGTCAGATTATCAATTAATCACTTTTGGAAGGTTTACCAAATATCATTTTATGTCAAAATTATAAAATAATTTGATTTTAATTTTTCAAAGGCAATACCAAATTGGTCCTTAATACAATTTATGCTTTTAGAGATAGATAGAGATAAACTACAAAAGCTTAGCATAGAACATTGTTGATTGGATATGACTTTTCTAATTGACCACCCCATCACTTTTCCAAAGTTTGGGGGACCATCAACCATGTAGTGAAATCATTTCATGCCAGCTATGTTTCATCTCTCTTACACACGAGAATCACAAAGACAATATTTTTCATTTCTCCATCGCATCATAAATTTAAATGTTATGGTTATTCAAGAGTCAATGAGTGTTATTCAAGAGTCAATGAGTCAAGTCTTTATTGCCTTTGAAGAAAGGAAAAGGGGAGTTTGTGATTAGTCATTGCCTACCAATCAAGTAATTTTCCATGCACCTCATCACATTTGTGATTTTCATGGATAGTTGGATACCCCATTTTGTACTTCTGTCACTCTTTTTCAACAAGTCTTTGCTATGGAATTTTCATTTCAAGTAACTGGCGTGTTTTAAAGGACAAAATAAAAGAAGTGAGTGATACAAAGGCTTGTTAGTTTTAGTAGTTTATCATTGATCAATCAATATATGCTGAGCCGTTGTTATTGCCAAATAGGCAATTCTGGAATGGCTCTTGCCACTTAACTCGTGTTCTTCCTGATCTCTCACCAGTTACTTCTTTCCTTATCGGAACAAGATCCCAATCCAAGATGCCCACCATTTCGTTGTGGTCATCTTGGCTATATTGGCTTCCCCTTCTTCAATAGAACGCATCCTGAGTGTGGGTTGTTCGTATTAGAAAACTGCAATGAACTATTTGGTCAGAAGATTCAGTTGGTGAAAAATGAATCATTCTTTTATGTTGGAGAAATTTCTCAGGATAATACTGAAGCTTCATGACTAACTGGTTCCAGAGTCCATTGGGAATTATAGCTGTAAATCCTTCAGAAACCTGACCCTCCCTCGTTCTCCTTTTTTCACTTTTAAAATCCCATTCAATCTGCCCCTATTTAATTGTCCACATACTCATGACAGTATCCCCAAAAATTATAGTTTACTCTGCAATTATTCCACTCACTCCATTATCTATGACAAGGATTTCTTTAATTTCAGTCGTTCAAATATTATTAGGCAACCAAGTCCTTCAGCTCAATGTTCAGTTATTCATCCCCCAGTGACCAAGACTCAAAAACATGTTGCCTTTCATGATATGTTTACTGGTTGGTTCTTTCTTCAAGTGAAATGCATGTTTTGCTGTTAATGGATTATCTGTCTTTAGAATGAAGACGCTGGAAAATGATTTTCACTTATCCATCTCTACTTGTGTCTAGTAATTATCTACCGTATCATTATTAGAACACGACAATCACGCTAATGATATTTCCACGAAAGTCATCTAAATATGGAATATTAATTTATTTATTTTTCCTATTTTCTTTTGGAGCTTTTAGAAGACTTAAAAAAGTGAAGTCTATGCATTTTTCTCCTGCAGGTCAACTGGTACTCCACACGTTTATGGTTTCGGTTGAGAGTATCAAAAATAGAAAAATATTATAATAAAATAACAGCTACCTGATTGATCAATGATAAATTAGAGATAGAGAAGGACAATTTCTAATAAATCTGTTTAATATGTTAATTGATCCAATGATTATATCATATTATATTAATAACTAATCGAATATGTTTTTTATACTATATGACATGATTTTAGTCTAATGGACAGGGACGGAGCCAATCAAGGACGAGACGGGGCCACTGCCCCCCTGAAGTTTTACAAATTATAAATTTGCCTCATTAGTTTTTAAATTTTTATATTTTACCCTTATTTCATTTATATTTTTCTAATTCTTTTAAAATACATTGTTATTTATAATATATGTATGTACACTTGTAGAGTATATATTTGATTGTAAATATATTATTTCTTTCTTTATATCTCAAATATAAATTAAATCAAATCACAATATATATCAATTGTAATTCTTTTTTCTAATTAAAATTACACTTACTCAATTCTATCATAACTAATTTTATTATATACTTAAAAATATTTTCTCCAAATCTTACTTATTCACTCTAATAATATGTCATACCTCAAGTTATTTATTTATTTATAGAGTTTTTTGCTTATTTATTTTTAAAAATTATAAAAATGTGTTGATATAAACATAGGCTGACATATATTTATGTTTAATTATTAATAAATTTTATCAAACAAATTTTTATAATTTTTAACAATTAAAATAGTTTTTGGATATTAGAAGTACAAATTGAAATACAATTTAAATTTAAATTTGTTTTCTAACTCTTTATATATATATATATGTGTGTGTGTGTGTTCTAACTCTTAAACAGACTATTATTGAATCTTGAATTAATAACCATACATTTTAGTATATATTATTACCTAACCGCCAATTTTATATTCTAGCTAGTGATTTGTCAATTGACAAATTGATATATATATATATATATATTAATTATGATTTATTTCACTTGTCACATTTATATGGATTAAATTGTCTACCCTTACATTTACACCACGAGATTATGGGTTGGAGTCCTCTCTCTCCCCAAAAAATCCTAAATTTATTTAATATTTCAAAAAGTAACAAAAAAAAAAAAAAAAGATAGATATTAGTTAGAATATATAGCATTGTTTTTATTTTTATTATGTTTTCATTATCATACAAGGATCATCTAAAATGTGTTTTTATTATAAATACACAAATTAAGATAATTAATCTCAATAAAAAGTATTATTTTTTCAACAATTACTGAAAAAAATTTGAATATAACTTCTAAGATATATATTGATATGATTTAACTCATTATTACATGGTGTCCCCCCTGAAACAAAATCCTGGCTCTGTCCCTGCTGGTGGATAAATTGAAGATTTCTTTTTCTTTTACAATATCATTTAAGTTGGTGGACCATTTAATAAAGTTTCTGTTTTGTTAGGACAAGATTTCCAAGTCTTTGCTATTTGATTTCCAAGTCAACTGGCGTATTCCAAAGGTTAAACAACTGAACATATGCGGAGGAAAGAATAACACAAGTGATCATCAAACACTTGAGGTAGCTTAGCTTTTGTTGTTTCCTAAATGGCTCTTGCCGCTTATCTTGTGTTCTTCCTTATCTCTCACCAGTTACTTGTTTCCTTGTCGGAAGAAGATATCAATCAAAGATGCCCATCATTTCGTTGTGGGCATCACAATATTGGCTTCCCCTTCTCCAATCGAACACATCCTGAGTGTGGGTTGTTCGTAGTAGATAACTGCAATGAACAAGAAGGTCCGAAGATTCAGTTGGTGAAAAATGAATCATTCTTTTATGTTAGACATTTATCAGGATAATACGCTTAGGCTTCATGACCATCCGTTTTCAGGGTCCTTTGACATTAATCTTAGCTGTAATTCCTTCAGAAACATGACCCTCCCTCATTCTCCTTTTATCTCTTTTAATATCACATCCATGCTGCGCTTGTTTAAATGCCCACATACTCATTACAGTATACCCAAAAATTACAGTTTACTCTGCAATTTTTCCACCCAGTCAGTTATCTATGACAACGATTTCTTTCATTTCAATCTTTCTACTAATCAAATTCAGTTACATATTAATCGATCAAGTCCTCCAGCTAAATGTTCAGTTATTCAGCAGCAAGTGATTAAAACTGATAAAAATGTTGTCTTTAATAATATTTTTACCAGTGGTTTTGACTTTTTTCTTCAAGTGAAAGTAACAAGAGAATGCTACGAGTGTCACTGGAGAGGAGGCCAATGTCAAAGTGATAGCAAGGGAAACTTTAATTGGTCAAAAGCAGAACCAGATACCAAAATTACAGAACTCATTCTTGGATGCATACATGCTCTACTTTCCCTGTTTCATTGTTTTACATATATATATTGGCTATATGTTCCAAGTTATTAGTCGTTTTATACAATTATAGAAGCTGTGTGTATTTTAATATTCTGCCATAAAACATATTCTTGTATCTGTACATAAATTGCTCTGCTGAATTTTTATTGGTATCTTAATTACCTGGTTTTCGGAGAATGTGATTTAATTTATTATAGCAAGTTCTAACTCAGTTTTATGAGATGGCCAGTTTTGTCCGTTTTTCTTAAATTTTCTTAAGGAAGAATGATACCAATTTTTGTCTCATTCCTTTAGATTTAACTGTTTAAACTGAAGTCATGTTACTTTTAACTTTTTGCAGGACATCAAAAACTGCCATTGAAGCTAGGGCTAGGTAATACACCTCTTTGATTACAATACATAAAAATCATTTCAGATTTCTCAGTCACATCATCTGCTTTTTTTTAAATTTTTTTTTTTCTTTTTTTCTGCAAACTTCAATAAAAAAATATCTTTTCAGTATTCTGTGATTTTCCTCCAAAGCAATCTGCAGTTACAACTCTTCTTTTTTGCTCATTAGGTTTTGGAATAGTACTGTCAACACTCCTAGTTGTGGTTCTTTCCATCTACATTGTATGGCATCGCAAGAGAGAAAAATATTCTTCTCCAAACTTCCACTCAAGATACACTTCTTCTGACCCCTCAAAATCAGACCTGGAAACAACCAATGTCTTCTTTGGAGTCCCCATCTTCTCCTATAGTGAACTTGCAGAAGCCACTAATAATTTTCATCATGAACAAGAACTTGGAGGCGGAGGATTTGGAACAGTATACCATGGTAAGAAGATATACTTTTGTATGTCTCAATTGAATGATCATGTATACTAAACTTAGACACAACTGCTTAAGAAAAAGGAATTAAAAGAGTACAGAGAGTAATAACAGCTTGCTAAATGACCTATTTGATCCTTGTAAATCAGGAATACTTATAGATGGACGAGAAGTTGCGGTCAAGCGCCTATATGAGCACAACTGCAGAAGGGTTGAGCAGTTTATGAATGAGATTAAAATCCTCACACTTTTGTGCCACAAAAATCTTGTCATGCTTTATGGCTGCACTTCATGTCGCAGTCAGGGTCTCCTCCTTGTATATGAATTCATCCCCAATGGCACTGTTGCTGATCATCTCCATGGTGATCGAGCAAACCAATGTTTGCTCACTTGGCCTATTCGTATGAACATCGCCCTAGAAACTGCTACCGCATTGGCTTTTCTCCATGCTTCTGATATAATACATCGTGATGTGAAAACTAACAACATTCTCTTTGACAACAAGTTCAGTGTGAAAGTTGCAGATTTTGGGCTTTCTCGATTGTTTCCCACTGATGTTACTCATGTCTCGACTGCTCCACAAGGAACTCCAGGCTATGTTGACCCAGAATATCATCAAAGCTACCAGCTAACCGACAAGAGTGATGTATATAGCTTTGGAGTTGTACTGATTGAGCTAATATCATCAATGCCTGCGGTCGATATGTCTAGACATGCAAATGAGATTAATTTGGCTAACTTAGCAATAAACAGGATTCAGAAATGTGCAGTCGATGAACTAATTGATCCATGTCTCGGATCTCACTCAGATGAAGTTGTAAAAAGAATGGCAACTTCAGTGGCAGAACTGGCATTTCTATGTCTGCAACAAAGTAGGGAAATGAGACCTACCATGGATATGGTTTTGAAGGAATTGGAGAGAATTATAAACAGAGAATGCAAGCCAGAGAATCTAAAAGAAAAGGATGATGATGACAAGGAAGAGTTGAATAGTATGCAGCAGCCAGAACCATCAACACCACATTGTGAAGAAACTGCTTTGTTGAAGAATATCAAGCTGCCACCTTCACCAATTTCTGTGACCGAAAATTGGGTCAGTAATAGCACTACATCTAATGTCAGTAACTGAGGGTTCCTCTTACATGCTGCTCAAATTAATTTCAATGGTGGATGATGTGAAGTATGTTTTGATAGCCATCTGCTTGTAATTTTTGTGATGTATATCCATAGAAAAATAATATACCATTTAGTTAAATTTATGTGTTGTTATGAACAGCAATCTTAACCATTTAATTGCCACAATGCCATTATTATTTGATCTTTCTTCTTCTAGAAAAACTTACCTGCACCGGGTGCAACACTCAGCACATGCTGAGTGTTGCACCGAGCCAATTAAAACTTGACACCTCATCCAACTCAGCCATCCAACTCAGCAACTCATCCAACTCATCTGAGATCCAAGATCGACAGTAGTGTGCACAAGATCGGCGGCAGCGTGCAGCGACGACGGCGACAGCGACGCCAGATATGCAGCGACAACGACGGCTGTGCATCGACGACGGCGATGTTGACATCGATGCAAAGAGCCGCTGAGGGTTTCGGCAGCGACGGCAACAAGAAGAGCCGCCGAGAAGCTGGAGGGTGTGGTGGTGGTGAGAACGGAGGAGGACAGCGGAAACCCTTGGCGGCTCTTTGCGTCGCCATCGTAGATGCACAGCCACCGTTGTCGCTGCACATACGGTGTCGCCATCGCTGTCGTCGCTGCAAGCTACCTCCGATCTTGGATCTCAGCTGAGTTGCTGAGTTGGATGGCTGAGTTGGATAGGTGTCAAATTTTAATTGGCTCTATGCAACACTTAGCATGTGCTGAGTGTTGCACTCGGTGCAGGTAAGTTTTTCTCTCTTCATGAGGACAAGCCTAGGGATTGAAAAAATTAATGAAAAAAAAAATGTAGACGTGTTGGACAAGCCTAGGAAACAACTTGAAACTATCATCATAATTTTTGAAGTCTTTCTAGTGCTTACAAATGGGAAAGAAGAGTTGTGATTGTTTTCATTAGTCATTGCCGACCAACAGATTAATTTTCTACACGTCTGTGGGTCTGTTTGTAAAAGTCTTTGCTGCCCAATTTTCAAGTCAACTAGCGTGTTTTACCATTTGATTAAGTGAACATATTGAGAAGAAATTATGTTAACCGCTAAAAATGGCTGGGGTCTAAAGAAGAATTTTCCATCCAGATTTGAAATAAAAAGATATCACAGAAGAGCATCCCAACACCCCGCTACTAAATAGTCCTAGTACCCCGCTACTGCATTAACCCGGCATCCCAATGTACTGATACCATGGTCTAGTAGGAAGTGGGATACCTATGTACCCCAATCACTCCTAGAGCCAGCCTACCAAACAGTAAGGGCATCAGAATAACAGACTATCAAGGTAAGACCAGGTACATCGAGATCAAGCTACAAAGGAAGATAGTATACGCCAACGTTTAATTAACAAAGAGGACACCTTTTGTCCTGCCACTCAAGAGCTCCATTCGAAAAGGGAGTCAACTCTTTTAGCTCCACTAAAAAAAGGGATCACTTGATTCCAGGGGAAATCCCACGATCCTCTCGTCTATCGTCACGAAATTTCCCGTAAATTGCTAAACCACTGGATCGAATTTAGGGGAGTGCACAGTAAGAAATGGGACCTATATAGAGAACATGACTCTCGACAGAAAGAGGGGTTGTACTTGAATTCAAAACCCTACAGTTTTCTTTTCCACTTATCAACTAGCGCGAGATCGCCATCGCCGACTATGTTAAATCCTCCTATTGTGACAACAAAAAACCTCCATTGTATTCGTGTTATATGTTTATCAATTAAATGAGCTCATTTCATCTTTATTGATATTATATACTGATTCCTTTTCGTTTGCAATCACCATTGTATTTAGCTTGTTTTATCGAGAACGCACAAGTATTGAACTACGTGGTATCTCTCCGACTGTGACCTACCCCGATCACGGTCTTAAAAGTTACTAATTGGAATTCCACCCCGCTGGCAATTTTTCGTTGACAAATTATAACAGAAATTTCACAATAAGGAGTATGAGAAAGACTTCTAAGGAGTAGCTGATCCGTCGTTATCGTATAGGCATTTTCAGAATGGCTCGTGTCTTTTATCATATGCTCTTGTTTTTATCTTGTCTTTTTATTTCTTGCAGTGGCTGTAGAAACAGGATTCAATCCAAGATGCCAACCTTTTCCTTGTGGAGACCTCGGTAAGATCACCTTCCCCTTCTCCAATGAAACGCATCCTGAATGCGGGCTGTTGAGAGTAGATAACTGCAATGAACCAGTAGCTAAGAAGATTTGGTTGGGGAAAGAATGGTCATTCTTCAATGTTGGGGATAATTCTGTTTTACTTGAAGACACAGATTTTCAGAAAAATCCTTCTTCCTACAACATAAGGTGTAAATCCTTAAAAAAAAATTGACCCTTCCTACCTCTCCTTTTATCTCTTTTAGTATCCCAGTCAAGCCAACCATGTTTGAATGCCCAGGCACTCTTGACAGTATCCCCACAAATTTCAGTTTAGTCTGCAGTGACTCCAATCACTCCATTATCCACAAGAGTTATTTCTCAACTGATCAACCATTACCAAGTCCTCTAGCTGGATGTTCAGTTGTTCACGACTTTCTAAATGTGTATGGAAGATGGTTCGATCTTCAAGTAAACGTAACAAGAGAATGTTACGAGTGTCATTGGAGAGAAGGCCAATGCAAAAGTGATAGCAAGGGGAAGTTTTATCGTTTAAACGCGAGAAAAGGTGTAAAAAAAAATAAAAATAAATAAATAAATAAATAAATAAAATTTACATAAAGTTATTAGGACTTGTACATGGATACATACATGAACTGATTCTGTGTTTCTTTATTTTGCATACCAATTGCAATTTTATCTGTAACTTCTGTATATATTTTACAGTCTGAACTAACACTATATTATCTGTAACTTCAATCAAATATCTTCTTGATATGGAAAATTTTGATTAGGCAACTCTTTGGTAAACATGTCCATTTATTACAACACCTTAAAATCATTTAAATCTTTCTCTGTAACTTTGAACAGAGAATAATTGAATAGAACTTTTTGGTGTTACGTTCCTCCCAACTACTTCTGTTCAAAAAGTTTATAGCTCCTTTTTCTTTCACTTTTTTTTTTTTTTCTTTTTTGTTCGGTTTCGGGATAGGAGGATCATTCATCCTGGTTGTGGCTCTCTCAATCTTTATTACATGGTGTTGTAAGAATGGAAAATATTCTTCTCCAATCTTCCATTCAAGAAACACTTCTTCTGATCCCTCCTCAAAATCAGACCTGGAAGCAGCCAGCGGATACTTTGGAGTCCCCACTACAAAAAACAGGACTTTTTGCTGCGGATTTCTGCGGTAAAAAGGCTTTTCCACGGATTTGTCGCAGATTTAGGGTATTACAAATACGGCCATTGTAAATCTTTTTACAACAGATGTAGCTGTGGCAAAAGGTGTTTTTTACCGCGGCAAATTACCCACAGCAAAAACCTGTTACAAAGTTTTTTATATTTGCCACAACAGTCATCCGTGGCAAAAAATGCTTGTAATTTTTTATGCTATTTTTTAAAATTAAAAATTTTCTTAATTCTTTTTCAAGATAATGAAATAAAAAAATAAAACCATATAATAAAATAAAACATCGGAATCGTGAAACTGATTTTTTTTTCTTTTATTTCCACTCAACATAATTGCATTAAATATTTAATCTTTAAGTATTCTTCCTCTTTCTATTACAATAAATAAACCCAAATTATTCTTCAAATGAATAAATAATTAAAAAAAAAATCCACAACAATTTTTTTCCATTCTAATTCTATATTTTTAACAACTCATTGGATAAGCAAAGAAGAAGATAAGCAAGACCGACTCTGAGATCATGCAAGATGGTATGTGAGGAAATGTCTGAAAAATGCTGAACTTGATGAGCTTGCAGTGGGAAAGCCACCACCAGGAAAGAAAAGACAAAGACGGAGGCCAGTGCATACATGCCGGAGTAAGTGGCTGTGCCAAGAAAACAAACAAGAGATCACATATATAAGCAACCCATAGAACTATAATTACTTAAATGAATTTCGATGAGTCCCCCAAAGAATATTCTAAGAAACCAAATTTTAAAAAAGAAGAAAAAACATAAATAGGCTCCATAATTAGACAAATTTGAACTAAAAATTAAAAAATAGGTGGGAATATTGGAGTGAAAGGCGGAAATGGAAAGCCTAAACCATACTGGGTAAGCTATACTGGCATTGATGAGGCTATGCTTACCCTGTATGGGAACTTGGCAAGCATCCTTTTGATAAAAATAAGAAATTGGCAAGCTTGATCAATCTGTTTTTCTAAACCTGTATCAGAAGATGATATTACCAATCACATCGAAGTTAAAGTCCCAGGAATGTTCCCAACGGATGATATTACTGATCTCTTACTCTTGCTTACTGCTCTGTGATCATTTAGTCTCCCCAACAGTGAGATCAACTTCCATTCTGTCAACTTCTACGCCCTGCATATAGAAGACAAGCAAGTTAAACAAAAATAATTTCAGCAAATCAAACTTTCAAAAGTTACGTAATTAGAGTGTGCTGCAGATCAAACATTCAAATGTAATCACATTAACAATAAACATAATGAAATAATAGAAAAAACAGCTTCAAGACAATGACATTTCATTTATTACCTAATATTCTGAAAGATAACCACCGTTTACTAAAAATTAACACCCAATTACCAATCACATGGCACAATGCTAATGATTAGATCCTGACTACTGGAATCATATTTTCCCAAGTTGATGGCACTTTTGACCGAAAATGGTGTATCATCATCATCATCACCCTCTATTTTAACCATTGTACCCAGAGTGGTCTGTGCCAATATCAAGTCTACAAAATCAATCAAATCTCATTGTTAAAATCTGCTTGGACAACTCCCTTCAATGAAACAGATAAAATTTATAAAATTCTAGAGCCAAATAAACAAGAAATAATAGTGACCAATATGGTACTCACTTCAAAATGCAGTTACCTTGCCTGAAAGAAGTCTCACAAGTATGCCCTCATCCACATGGCTGCGGCCCAACACCTTCCTTCCGCTCACATTAACCGTTGAACAAAGTTTATAACATTCTAAATATTAATATGTACCAAATATAACCTTCTAAGCTCTCATCTGCCTCCACCTTCGGTGGCTTTATCATATATATCAGACACTGCCTCTATTTTTCTAGAACCAAAATCAGCTATCACTCTTCAATACCTATCAAATGTTGCATGTAAACTGCCTGAGACACATTACTGTAAAATCCAAACAGAAATTACACATTACTGGAACCAAACCAGTGATTTATTGTACATCTAACTAGCTAGAAACAACATATTTACAATTTAGTTTTAACCAATAAATTAAAGGAAATTGAAGAGTCTCAATGTTATTAATGCTGATAAAACAAACAATTTCATGCAACTAATTGTTACACAGAAATGAGTTATTCAATAAACAGAATCTACTTAAACCCGAATTAATTGAAAAACTATGAAATTGACATCGTAATTAGTACCTTGCAACTGGATTATCGAGTTCGGTCGCTCTTCGGTACAAGGCGATAGCGGCCTCCTTATTGTCCATCTCCCAGTACTCGTGAAACGCCACGATTTTAAAAGCATATGTCGAACGTGAAGGACGCGAAATCGTGAGCCGTCGATTGAGGTGATGTCGAGCAAAATAGGTAGTTGTGAGCACCACCTGGCAGCCGAGCCTGTAGTGCTTGTTCAACACTCGAGCCCGACGATCGATGATCCTGCCGGCGACCTTGGCGGAGGCGGTGGATGTGGCAGAGAAGCAGGGGATTAGGGATTTGGAGTGGTGGAGATGAGGGAAAGAGTTGGTGGATTTGGGAGGAGAGATTTTGAAGGACGATCGTGATTGCCACACCTATATCCGTGGTAAATGTTAAATTTAAATTAATAATTCTGATTTTTAAATTGTACTCGGCACAGATTGACATCCGTGGTAAAATATCTGCGGCAAAAACAGCTTTTTTTTTTTTTTTTTTTTTTTTTTCAGTGCGTCTTCTCCTACAATGAGCTTGCAGAAGCCACCGACAATTTTCATCATGACAAAGAACTTGGAGATGGAGGTTTTGGAATAGTATACCTATAGAAATTTAGAATAAGGTCATCTTGATTACCTGCCTAATCTGCGTCAGAAAATGCATGGAGTGATACCGGGGAATCGCGACACATCACCAATATGAGGCCAAGTGTCCCACGTAGGTAGCATGGGAGACGTTTTATGAGGGACTAGAGTTTTGTTGTTGGGCGATGTATGAATTGTGCAAGTTTGTTCACAGGAAATACGATGTCAGGACGAGTGAAAGACAAATACTATAGAGCGCCAATTACCTGACGAAATTCAGTGGCATCCGTGAGAGAGGTACTATCATGTAGCGTAAGAGAATGATCTGTAGGGATAGGGGCAGCCACCGGTTTAGAGTCAAACATTTTGGTGTGATTGAGAAGATTAGTCACATATTTCTGCTGAGAGAGAAATAAGCCAGCTGAGCATGGAATGACTTCAACTTCAAGAAAGTATGATAGAGCACTAAGGTCCTTAATGGAGAAGCGGTGAGCGAGCGAGCGTTCCAACAAATTTGTCAATAAGTGTATCATCATTACCAGTGACTATGATATCATCAACATATAATAATAGAAAGATCACATAGTTGTTAGCATTGAAGATGAATAATGAGTTGTCGGATTGAGAATTAACAAACCCATTGTGGAGTAGAAACTGTCGAAGCTCATTGTACCACGCTCGAGGTGCTTGTTTGAGACCATAGATGACTTTCTTGAGATGACAGACATGTAGGGGTAGTGCAGGATCCATGAATCCTGGTAGTTGTGTCATAAATACATTCTCAGCTAAGTGACCCTGAAGGAATGTGTTGTTCACATCTAATTGGCGAAGAGACCACCCTCGCAATACTGCAATGCTTAGTAGAACCCAGATCATAGCAGTCTTAACTACGGGATTGAAAGTTTCAGTGTAATTAACACCAGGCTGCTAGTGAAACCCCTTGGCCACCAGGCAAGCTTTGTACTTAGATATCGAACCATCCAAAGACCTTTTTTATGCGAAACACCCATTTGCACCCCACTGTATTATAGAATGAGTTTGAGGGAACCAAGTCCCATGTTTCATTCCGAATGAGAGCATCAAATTCTTCAGATATGGCGTGTCTCCATTTTGGAAATTTCAGGGCTTGAGACACACACGAGGGCTCAGATTGAGGAGGCAGGAGAACACTTATGAGAGATAATTTCATGAGAGGCTTGTGGATATTGTTCTTTGACCGAGTTACCATGGGGTGAGTGGCGATTGGAGCTGATGCTTTCTGTTGTGTGGACAGCGATGAAGGAGTTACTTGTGCGCTGTCAAATGCAGCTGTTGTGTCTCGGTCAGGTGCAGCGCTGCTGGCTGGTTCGGTGGCAGAATTAGGGCTGCTGTCAGCAGCGGCTATAACAGTAGGAGAAGGCGTAGCAGCAGGTGGCTGGAAATGGTTGGGGTCGTAGCTTGTGCTTGGGATTCATGGAGAGGGGTCCGACAAGGTATCAAATGCACAACTGAACTTGTGGAGGAGTGAGCATGGGAGACTAGTATGGTCACGATGGGAGAGATAAGGGATGTCCAGAGATTCCATGTGTTGGGATCGGGATGAAGGAGATTCGTGTGTAGTGTGTGGTAAGGGAAGACTGACTTAACGAAGTTGACATGGCGAGACATAAACATACGATCAGTTTCAGGGTCTAGGCAATGGTACACGCTTTGTGACAGTGAATATCCTAAGAAGTTGCATGATTTCGACCGAGGTTCTAGCTTAGGATTGTTGTATGGTTTAATCCAAGGATAAGACAAACACCCAAAGACAGGAAATTTGGCATACGACGGTTGCTTACCGAATTTTTTTCAAAAGGTGATAGCATGTGTAACAGAGGTGTAGGCATCCTATTGATTAGGTAAATAGTAGTAGTGAATGCATGTGACCAGAATGTAAGGGGTAGTGTGGCATGGGTGAGAAGAGACAATCATGTCTCTACTATATGTTTGTGACGTCGCTCGGAGACACCGTTGTGTTCTAGTGTGTGAGGTGGTGTAGTGAAGTGGGAGATGCCATGATTAGCAAGGGTGTGCCTAAGTGCGATGTATACACCACCATTATCACTATAGAGTGAGAGGATGGAGTTTAAAAAAAAAGTTTCAACAGTGATTTAAAACGAGTAAAAACTGCATGGACGTTAGACTTATTTTATAAAGGATACATCCGCATATATTTTGTAAAATGATAAATAAATAGCACATAGTACTTGTAGCCATCTCTAGAGATAATTGGAGAGCTCCAAACATATGAATAAATGACTTCAAGTGGTTTAGAGCTGACAACAGTTGAAGTTGAAAAAGGCAATTTGTGATTTTTATTAATTTGACACGCACTACATGGATTGCTAGGATTATTCAACGACACTACAGACAAAGCTTGGGAAGACACTAACATAGAAATAATTTTTGATGATGGATGGCCTAAGTGGTGATGCCAGTCAGGAATTGTGGTTTTGACATTGGAGAAGGCGATGATAAGGGATTTTTCAGGCTGAGCATGTGATGGCCACTCGTAGACTTCATTCCTAGTCTGTCCTTGCATGAGCCGTGCCCCCGTACGGAGATCCTTCACAATAAAAGAAAGGGTAAAAATTCAACAGCCACTTGATTTGAGACACAAAATTTTGAGACCGATATCAGATTTTGAGTCATATTAGGCACACATAGAACATCAGTTAGTAAAAAAGACAAAGATTTAAATGGCAAACAGAGAGCCAGTATGCGTGATATTCAAACCTGAGCCGTCACCAATCATGATGTCATTAGAACCTTCATAAGGAGAGTGCATGGAGAGATTTTAGAGGTCTGCGGTGACATGATGAGATGTGCCAGAATCAAGAAGCCATCCAGGCGTGTAGGTTTGTGGTGTGGCGAAGTGGGCTCGCGGCTGCCACTATTTTAGCGGCTGGGTTGGTGGTTCAGCTAGTTTGGTTGGTTCGACTGGTGTACCTGGGTCGGCTAGTTCCCTTGTGGTCAGGTTGCTGTAAAGTTGTATGCGGAGCTTCATTTGGCTGAGTGTCATTGTTCCCCACAGAGTTGACAGAAGCCGCGATATGGTCTTGTCCCGTTTGATTGGTTCCGAGTGGAGTTTCTAGAATTCGTAGAGGTGAAATCAACCGACCTGTTGGAGTTGTATGCTCTGTTGTTCTGTCGGTTGTAGTTGGATTGGTGACCACCAGAGGGAGGTTTGGCAACATAGTTGGCAGTGATGGGAAATTTTGATTTCTCGTGATTTCTTGTTTCAAAATGGCCTCAGAATTGAGAAGTTTTTCGTGGAGTTCTTCAAACGTAATTTGTGAGTCACGGGCATGAACAACTGATAATATGTCTCTAAATTCATCACCTAGACCATTTAGAATTTTTACGGTTACGTCTTCAGGATTTTCAGGTGCATCAAGCATGGCCAGTTCATCTATGACGCTCTTGGCATGTTGCATGTATTCGGTGATGGATTGAGTACCTTTGGAGATGTTGGTGAGCACACCTTTGAGATGCATAATGTGTCCACTAGAGGGTTTTGCATATGTGTTGGCAAGGGCAGTCCATGCATCATAGGAAGTTTTGGCGGAAGTGATGAATGGGATGATGGATGGGGATATGGATCCAAGTATTGCATTTAGCAATAGTTGATCTTGTCTAATCCATATGTTATAGGTCGGATTTGGTGTGGTATTGTCACCGTTTGTGGTGGTGGCCGAAGCGCATGGGCGTTGTCCGTCAACGAAACCCATGAGATCAAACCTAATAAGAAAGGTGTGGAATTGAAGTTTCCAGGAGCGATAATTTGTTGCTGTGAGCTTCAACGGTGCTTGAGCAACGATGTTGATGGTGATAATTGTGTTTACGGAAGAGGACATGTCGTGGGATGAGAAGGAAGAGGAGATGACCGTTACCATGTTTGGAGAAGAAGAAGCTACAGTGATAGTGGTCATGTTTTGATCGATGGACTCGTTTGAGTTATGAGAGTTCTAATACCATATAGAAATTTAGAATAATTTTTTATATCTTATTCTTGAATGATAATGGTGTACATATACAAGAGATAGCTAGAACAAACTTAGTTCAAGTAAACTTGTGAAACCTAAAGATAAGAGATAACTAGCCTAGAGATAATTACAAGGAATTATACTAAGAGATAAATACAAAGATAATACAATCCTAATTAACTTAGTTATCCTTTACAATACTATGGTGAGAAGATAAACTTTTATTTGTCTCAATGGAATGATCATCTATAATACATTTAGATATAACAACTAAATGGCTTATTTGATCCTTATCAATTAGGGAAACTTAGAGATGGATGGGGTAGTCACTGTTAAGC
The DNA here is from genome assembly GCA_954870605.1 of Acer campestre. NCBI lineage: Eukaryota > Viridiplantae > Streptophyta > Magnoliopsida > Sapindales > Sapindaceae > Acer > Acer campestre. Next base: position 3,130,032 of record OX940806.1, on the reverse strand, counting down.
GCCTATACAAGCAATAACAGAAGGGTTGAGCAGTTTATGAATGAAATTGAAATCCTCATACGTTTGCGCCATACAAATATTGTGTGCCTTTATGGCTGCACTTCGGGTCATAGTCAGGGTCCTCTCCTTGTGTATGAATTCATCCCAAATGGCACAGTTGCTAATCATCTCTATGGTGATCAAGCAAACTCTTGTTTACTCACGTGGCCTATTTGTATGAACATTGCCATAGAAACTGCTATTGCATTGGCTTATCTCCATGCTCGAACCTTCGAATGCATGACTTGTGTGTGGGCGCGTCTTGCGGACACAAATGCCACTCCGATTGGACCGTGAGAGTCCAGTTAACTTTTTGTCACTTCCCTAAGTCAACGTTTTTGTTTTTGTGAAGAATAAGGAAAGCTTTAATTGTTTGGATTCTGATTTCTTACTTGATCACTAAGAATACAGAATCGATTTTTGATTAGAGGAGATTATTATCTAATTAAATTATTTTCCTCATTAAATCAAAAATGTATTCACCAAGATATTTCCGAATTAATCCCTAAACCCTAGAGTTTCGGTTTTTGGCTATAAAACCCTAGTATTCTTTTCATAAAATATATTCCAGAATACACATATTTACAGCAGCTGAATACTCTTTTCTCTTCTTTATTCTTGGAAAGTTTGAGCTCGGTTTGAGTTCGCTGAGAGTGGCTTGTGCTTCGCACTTCCATTGTTAAACCGTTGTATCCTGGGAGACGATCGCTATACACATATGGTGTAATACACGGCGAAATCGTCTTAACGACACCGTGTGAAATACGGGCCTCGATTTTCCCTAACCGATTTTTCTAACGTGTTGGTTTGTGTTGTTTTGCTTTCTGTTTTTATAGGTCATGACTAGATTGTTGATTTACAAATAACAATCTTAAAACGATTTCTTTCTTTTAAAATTGTTTTCCTCTACCTGCAAACTTTCTGGTTTCTGGACTTTAAATGGATTGTGACCACTTTGGTTTTAACCAATTGTGTTTTCAAACATCACATTTGAATTCGGTTTTTAAAAAAGGACTGTGAAAATTGGGTCTGTTTTTAGACACTGATTTCGAACCATTAACTGGTTTAACCTTGGATAATCGGGTCTGTTTAACGTACACTGATTTGGAAATCAATTATGATTTCTTGATTAATCGGGTCTATATTACTAGACATTGATTGTGATTTCTATTGTGAAATCTGGAATCTTTTGTTGATTTACCGTTATGATATCAACTAATTGATATCGGTACTGTCATGCATTATAAATATATAATATCTTCATGATTCTAAGAGTTTATCGATTGTACACATGAATTGTATAAATATTTGATATTTCAGAGATATAGAATTGTAGTCTATATCTGGAACAGCCGGAATAAAAAGATTATATGATTATATAATCTGTTACAAACCAGTTTATATATATATGGGTATATATAAATATATATTAGTGGGTTTACAACCTTTGATTGTATATTGTTAAATATACTGGTTTGTTTGATGTATCAACACTGTTCCGGTTATTAATTCTGTGTTTGGTGTACTATCTTTATTAAACTAAAATGGGTTTACTTTGGTACATTAATTATAAGATCATATAATCTTACACCAAGAGCAGCACTTGTTTTAGATATATGTATTATATTTAAAGTGCTAAACTAGTGTTTTATACACTATGTATCAATATTTGACATGTTGATGAATACTTACTGGTTTGATATATATAAATTACCAGTGCCTCATATTTTGTATTGTTTGATATCAATTATTTGAAAAACAATACTACGTCGGTGTGTGATATATCTTTGTTTGATATATCAGTTATAGTTATGTAAATATTAGTATATGTACTGGTTATTTATATTTCAAAGGTTGAAATTATATCGGTGTGTTTATATATTATAACATACTATTTTGATATATCAGTGTTTGATATATCATTATATATATCTTAGTGATATATTAGTTGTTCTAAAATAATTGATGTGGTTTCAACTGTGAACCCGAGCGTGGCTCAAGAGACTCCGGTGGTCAACTTAATTGTGGGTCAGTTGACCGACCTGATGGTAAACCCTTTTGTGGGTCAAATGAATACCACGACGGTGAATTCGTTTCTGTCTCCGATTTCAGTTTTTATGAACCATATAGAGAAACCAAAGAAATTCAATGGTCTAAATTTCAAGAGATGGCAACGAAAGATGTTAAATCTTGAATCTTGCGAGATTCTTAACTCGTGAGGCTCCTAAGGCCAACTGTAGTAACAAGTTGGATGTGTAAAATGGTGATTAGTGTCAAAATCAATTCTTTTGAACTTCAAAATTGTAATTATCAATTTAATGAATATTTATTTCTATTAATTCCGGATTAATAGAAATGTTAGATTTTGATTTCAAAAACAAAATTGATTTGACTTTAATATTGCCTATTTTAATGAGAATTAATTTCAAATTAATTCAGTTGATTTCCTCCTGATATTATGGCGGATAAATCAAACGTGAACACAAGTGTTCCACTTGAAACTCCTACTGCTAATCCAACTGTCGGACTAGACACTTCAGTTGTTAATTCAGTGCTTGTGGGAGATGTGCCTATTTTGGGGCCAAGTGTGGCAACATCAACTCCGGCCATCAACTCATTCGTGAGAAACATGGGCGATCCAGTGATAAGCCAGTATGTGAGTCATGCGAACCTTCAATGGTGGCAGCAGAAGATGCTGTTCTAATTAACCACGCTGAATCTAGTTAGGTTCTTGACTAAAGATGCTCTTAAACCCAATAGTGATTAAGAGCGAGATGTTCAGATATGAATGCTATTGATGCATGGAACCGTTCAGATTTTATGTGCCGAAACTACATACTGATCGGGGTGTCAGATTCGCTGTATAGCGTATACTGTACAAAGAAAACAACCAAAAGAACCGTGAGAGTCGATTAGACCAGAAATACAAGATGGAGGATGTTGGATCCAAAAAGTTTGTTGTGAGCTGGTTTCTTGATTACAAGATGGGGGACTCTAAGAGCTTCAAGTGATTCTGCATGAGATTCATGCTGAAGGGATAACCCTAAGTGAAGCTTTCCAGGTGGCTAATATCACCGAGGAGCAACTGAGGTGGTGAGTATGAAGCACTGTTTGGTGAATTCTGTGCACAACACGGAATCACACATCAAACCACTGCAGAATGGTGAATGCAATGCTAATAAAATCATTCTTTGAAGAAATGATGAATGCAATGCTGATAAGTTCTAGATTGTCTCAGAACATATGGGGTGAAGCTATATTGTCTAGCAATTACCTTTTAAATAAGGTACCCTGAAAGAAAGAAGACAAGACCCCATGTGAGTTATGGAAAGGAAGAAAGCTTTCCTATAAATTCTTACGAATGTGGGGGTGTCTTGCCAAAGCGACTGTACCTATACCTAAAAAGGTGAAAATAGGTCCGAAAACTGTTGATTGCATTTTCATTGGATATGCACAAAATAGTAGTGCTCACCGATTCTTGGTCTATAAGTCTGACATACTAGATATTCACAAAAACACGATAATGGAATCAAGAAATGCAACATTCTTTGAACATGTATTTCCATGTAAATCCAATGATGAAGCAAGTTTGTCAAAACGAACACATACTGATAGTTTTGAGGACCAAGAACAAGGAAATGAAGTTGAGGATGAATATAGACGTAGCAAAAGAACAATGATGGAAATGTCTTTTTATCCAGATTTTATTATCTATTTGCTAGAAGGTGAACCTCGAACTTTCAAAGAAGAGGTAAGCTCTTCAGAAGGACTCTTGTGGAAAAAGGCTATTAAGAGTGAAATTGATTCCATCCTTCAAAATCATACTTGGGAATTAGTGGATCTTCCTCCAGGATATAAACCACTAGGATCCAAATGGATCTTCAAGAGAAAGATGGAAGGAGATGGATCAATTAATAAGTATAAGGCCAGACTTGTAATTAAAAGGTTATAATCAACGAGAAGACCTAGAATACTTTGATACATATTCTCCGTTGACGAGAATAACCTCCATTAGGATGATACTTGCAATCGCAGCTTTGCGAAATCTTGAAGTACATCAAATAGATGTGAAAACAGCTTTCGTAAATGGAGATCTAGATGAAGAAATTTACATGGAACAACCTGAGGGTTTTTCTACTCAAGGGCAAGGAAAGAAAGTTTGTAAATTGGTGAAGACTTTATATGGTTTAAAGCAAGCACCAAAACAATGGCATGAGAAATTTGACAATGCTATGATGTCAAATGGATTTAAAATCAACGAATGTGACAAATGTGTTTATGTCAAGGACACATAAAATGGCCATGTCATTTTATGCTTTTACGTTGATGACATGCTCATTGTTGGTAGTGATGATAAAATGATCAAATCTACCAAGGATACGTTGAAATCAAGATTTGATATGAAAGATATGGGACTAGGTGATGTAATGTTGGGAATGAAAATCTTAAGGACATCTAACGGATTCATACTAAGTCAATCGCTCTATGTTGACATGATTCTTGAGAAATTCAACAAAAATGATTCTGAAATTTCCAAAACACCAGTAGATACAAATCTACACCTATCCAAGAATTAGGGTGAGAGCGTCTCTCAAAAAGAATATTCTCGAGTGATAGAAAGTCTGATGTACTTAACAAGTTGTACAAGACCAGACATAGCTAATGTAGTCAGCAAATTAAGTAGATACACGAGTAATCCAGGAACCGATCACTAGAAAGGAATAGTAAGAGTACTGAAGTACTTACGATTCACTCATAATCATAGACTGCATTATACCAGATATCCTGCTGTCCTAGAAGGATACACTGATGCTAACTGGATATTTGATATGAAAGATTCAAAATCCGCTAGTGGATATGTGTTCACACTAGAAGGTGCGGCGGTATCCTGGAAATCCTTTAAACAAACGTGTATGGCCAAATCCACCATAGAATCTGAGTTTATAGCATTAGATAAATATGGTGAAGAGGTTGAATAGCTACGCCAATTCTGAGAGGATATTTCAAGATGGTCAAAGCCTGTGCCGGCGATTTGCATCCATTGTGATAGTCAATCAGCAATAGGAAGAGCACAGAGCAATGTTCGTTTTCGGCCATCTTTCCGGCCGTTCTCTGCCCAGATCGGAAGCCTACCTTCCTCTTGTCATGATGGACCCGTGTTTAGCCTCCCATGCAAAGGTTTTCCTCTCCTCCAAATTATCTAACCCCATGGCCAACCAAGCTTGCAAGGTCACATTCCAGCGACCTCTTAGCCACCCAAACTCGTCCAAAACTGTGGGAAGACCGCGAATTCATGCCTAGGGGAAGTTCCCGCGAGCTAGAAGGTGCAAACTCGCGGCCATACTCCGATTTTCCATGACGAGTTCATCCGAAGAGCAAGAACCCACGAGACAGGGGTTTGGAACCCGCAAGCTCAACGTTTCAGAGGGATTTTCTTGTCCTTTCACATCCAGAGATTTCCCCAACCTCTTCCTCTATAAATATACCTCTTTCGTGCACAAAAACCATATCCCTAATATCCAACAAATACCTACATTAGCTTAGAACAACCTAGAATAGCTTAGACAATCCTAGACTCTCACTCTCAACTCCTTTTGATTCCAAGCTTGGGAAAGACAAAGAGAAGTTTAGCTAGCTTAAAGACTTCACAAGATATTGGGTTGTCTTCTTTATCTCTTTGTTTACTATAGCTTGTTGTTGTATTTTTACTACATGTTGATGTTGAGAATTTTTGTGAGATTGTAATAATATTCATATTTTGGTTAATTGTTTATTTGCTTGAGCTTAATATATACATGTTAATTGATTAATCAATTGATTGATATGTAATGGATTTAGACTAATTGAGACATCAATAACATGCATGAATGAATATTATGTATGTGTCTTTATCCTAGTTTAGATAGGTTAGAACCAATCTTGTGAGCTTATTGCCATCAACTAGGAATTGAATTTATTGCATGAACACCATTTCCTAGCATTTCCATGCCCTTACCACCTCACAACTACACTCTTCCATGACCATGCATGAGTTTAGTTGGTAATTAGTTTAGTTAGTTAGTGTTAAATTAGTTAATTGAGTTGATAAGCTTGTTAGTTTAGTTAATTATAGTTGGATTAATGCTAACTTAGTTGCAATTTAATTGAAGCCATCTTAGTGTAATCTTAGTTTAATTGTTAGCTTACGTGTGACAACTGCCATTTACTTTTCTTGCATGTAATTAGTGTAAATATATTGTATATATATTCTAAGACCTAGAACCGACTTAAGGTACCATACCTCCCTATGGAAACGAACCGTACTTATTGCTACGTGATCGTAATGATCCGTGCACTTGCGGATAGACAAGCACATGCATTTATATTTTAGAATTCTTAGAAGCGTGTCATGTTGTACCAGATTCTTGAAAATATTAATAGCACTCATGTTATCATAAAAGAGGGTGAGTGTACCTTGGTGGAATCCGTAGTCGACTAGCATTTGCTTCATCCAAAAGAGTTGTGTGCATCCACTCCCCACGGCTATGTACTCGGCCTCGGCATTAGACAAGGAAATCAAGTTTTGCTTTTTGCAAAACCAAGATACCAAGTTGTTGCCTAGAAAGAAACAATCGCCCGATGTGCTTTTTCTAACATTGCAATTTCCTGCCCAATCCGCATCACTAAAGCCAACTAAATTAGCATTAGTATCAAACAAGTACCAAATCCCATAGTTGGATACCATATTCTCATAACGAATGATTCTCTTAATCGAAGAGAGATAAGACTCCTTAGGATCCGATTGGTACCTAGCATACACACCTACATTAAAAGATATATCAGGCCTACTTGTAGTCAAATAAAGCAAGCTACCAATCATACCCCGATACAACATTTGTTCAACACTTTTTCCACTAGCATCCTTGCTTAGCTTCAAAGTGATACTCATGGGTGTATCAAAATGTTTGACATTTTCAAGACCAAACTTCTTTACTAGGTTTTTAGCATATTTAACTTGGGTTATAAAAATCCCATCATTTAATTGCCTAATTTGCAAACCTATAAAGTAACTAAGCTCACCAACAAGACTTATTTCAAACTCATGAGACATAACATCAACAAATTGTTTGACCTTGGCATTGTTGGTGGAGCCAAATACTATATCATTAACATATATTTGAGCTATAAAGAGCTTATCATTGGCTTTCTTGATGAATAGAGTCTTGTCAACATTACCCCTTGTGTAGTTGTTGCCAACAAGAAATTGAGTGAGACGCTCATACCACACCCTCGGTGCTTACTTCAACCCATATAAAGCCTTTTTGAGACGATAGACATGGTTGGGGTGGTGAGCATCCATAAACCCTTTGAGTTGTTCAACAAACACTTCCTCTTGCAATAAGCCATTGAGGAAGGCACTCTTGATGTCCATTTGGTGCAATTTGAACTTGTGCACATAAGAGATGGACAAGAGAAGCCTAATGGACTCTAAATGGGTAACGGGAGCAAATGTCTCCTCAAATTCGATATACATAGGGCGAGTGTACAGTGGTTAAGAGCAAATTTGCTCTTTGTCTTTTGTAGGCGCTGTACGTAGAGCGGCCCAAGGGCGGGTGTACAGCGCCTCCCATGAAATGCATCCTATATGATCTAATATGATATGACATTTTAATCCTAAGATGCAATTAAATTAAACATGCAAGAAGAGAGATTACTGAACATTAAAGCACACATATTAATAAACACACAATATACAAGAATAAGAATTATGCATGAGTTGTGAATGTGTGCAACTATATCTCTTCAAAGCAAGTAAGCACTTAGAAATTTACCTTTGGTGCTTCTTCTCTTGAGGTCCTGAGAGCCTAAGCTACCCTTACATTAAAACCCCAATATTTGGTTTGTCCATGAAATAAGTCAATCAATAAATGAGGACCTTACAGTGGACATGGCTTGCTTATGGAGTGTTTTCAAAGTTTTCGGTAAAGTGAAGGACATCTTCCTTTCTGCGAAAGCTATGTCTAGGAAGAGCAGTTTCGCTTTCATCAGGTTTGACACACGAGAGGAAGCAAGTAAAGTGGCAGTTAAGGTAGCTGGAATGCATGTTTATGGGTGGCCTATTAGTGCAAAAGTTGCGGATTATGATTGGGACAACATAAAATCCTTTATGGAGAGAAAGACAGGTGACAAGAAAGGTTTCTCTTGACAACAGAGTGGTGATAGAGGTGCCTCTTCAGCTAAGGAAGACCTTCATCATCCCCAATCATATGCAGAGGCTGTAAAAGGACCTATGGCTCTGAGTAAGGTGGTAGACAAAGATATAAGGGGGCGTTCAATATCAATGCATTTGATGAGAAAACCAGACAATGAGGATTGGTTATCTATGTGTGCTATTGGTGTCTTTAAGGATTTTTCCTCTGTTTCCAATGTTAATAGGAGACTCATTAATAGGGAGTATCCCTTTTCTTCTTCATATCTGGGCGATAAAAATATTCTCTAGTGTTTCAACTCAACTTTAGAGATGGAAGGCTTCCTTAAGAGCATGTTTTTTTGGGAAGATTGTTTCTCTTCCATGTCAAGATGGTCGGAATCATGGACCACTAAAAGGAAGTTAGTCTGGCTAAAAATCTATGGTGTTCCTACAAGTTGTTAGGGATAAAATTTTGTTAGGATTATGCTCAATAGCAAGAGTGTAATAATGTAATTAACAATCTTTATCATATTAATAAAGTGATTTCTGTTTTAAACAAATCTTATAGCATTTATAGTTTAATAATTGTCAAAGTAAATAATCATAAGGTCTAAAGACTATGAGAAAAGAAGAATTGTTCATACATCTGGATATGTATGTGGTAGACACAATTCTTTAGTTAGTCTTGAATATTGTTCACAACTTAAGTTAAAGGTTGGGCACCTTTATCTTGTTAAAGTTGTAGAATTCTTTTGCTAGCATTTGAGTGGGATCAAATGAGATATGATGAGTCTAAAATCATCGGAGTGTCTTCGAGCAAAAGAATCTAGTGCACTGGGTGCATTGAACAGGATCACAATGAAATACTTTATCTATAACCGTTAGTAGATAAAAGTAATTTCATTATTAGGACAATCGGAGAGTCTATCTTAATCCTGAGATAAATGATGGACTTATGGTTGCAGGTGATATCATTTGAGCTATCAATGAGTACGATTATATCGCATAGTCTATCCTCGATAGTTTGGTGATATTCATTTGTTAAACGATAGAGGACTTCATTTATAGATATGGACATCGTGGCTCCATTTATCAAATGAGAGTATAATATCATCATATGGATGTTTTGAGGTAATTGGATATTAAATCTCAACGTTGAGTTTTCAATAGTGTCTATTGAAAACATGGCTTCTGGACAAGTCAAAATATCCAAGTTCAAAACGTGCTCATATGAGTAAATATGGTAACTTGGAGAGTTATAGGCGGTCTATGAACTCTTGGCGATTACTGATATTAATCACGAGGATACACTATCTCCAATACGATTGTCTAGGGTATGAATGAGGAAACATCTTCCTTTTCTGTCTTTATTTAAGAGTTCAATTTTAGCTATTTAGTGGAATGAGTTAAAATTAATGGATCGGACCTAAGTGAATCATTTGTTGATTGTGATTAGGTTATGTCTATTGAAGCTTAAATTTAGATAGCCCGCCAAGATCCCCAATCCACACGGACTTGCATGGATCACTTGATATATTCTATCGGACCAATTTAGGGTCCATCTAGAATTGCATTTAATATATTAAGAATATAATTTGCACATTATTTATGTAATGGGCTGCTAAATTATATTTATATATTAATGGATGACATGTGGGCTTGTTTCTTTTAGTAAGAATGGGTCTAGTTCACATGTGGGCTTTTGATGTGTAAAATCGTGTTATAAAAACCTAACTCGCAAGTGCACGAATCGTGAGATAAGTACAGCGACAAGTAGGGATCGTTCCCACGAGGAAAAGTGATTTATCGACTAAAGCTAATTCTAATTAAAGTTAAGCAATTAACAGTAACCAAGAGATTTGAGATTGATTGATTGATTTGATTAAAAACTATATTAAACTAAGAAAACAATTAACAAGAATATGAGAATGAGATCAAGAGGTGAGAAGACTAGGTCATCAATGATCCCCAACTACGTTTACTCAATGCTTCGAATTGACTTTTACAAAGAATGTTAATCAAGTTAAGGGTTCGTTCTTAAATTATGTATAATTAGTGCTATGTGGTCCTGGGATAAATTAAGTACTTCTACTACAATCAATAGCAAACCCTGTATATAAACTATAATAGAAAATACATCAACCATACACCAAGCGTTTCTCAGTTGAGTAAATAGCAAACCCTGCATATCAACTATAACCTACAACCCACAAAGCACACAATCAAGTATTCTCAATCACAGTCATTAGCAAACCCTGCATAAAAACTATGATTGAGAACCCATTAAGCACAAGAACAAGAGAACCAAAGATAACGTGCAATAACCTGCTACGATAAATTCATTCATTCAATTGATTATTGGTTAAGACTGGTGAAACCCACACATCTCTCAACCTTAACATATAAACCCTAGATTCAAGACTAGCACAAACCATGCATAGACAAGAAGAAATCCCAAATTGAATGAAACGAAACTTGAATTTCTAAAACATAGTCAATTCTAACAAAGAGTATTCATAGAGGTTCACATTGAATCCCTAGAATGGATTTAGTTACACATAGTTGAAATAAAAAGAAGAGAGAAGTAGTTGATAGAACCCATGGAAATTGTAGGCAATCTTCCAATCTCTGATGCTGAAAATCTTCTCCTTCGTCTTCAAATCTTCTATATGTAAGATGAAAGAAAGTTTGTTGAGTGATTTAGGCTATGACTTATGGCTGACGAACTGTCGCCAAGACGAACCCCTTTGAAGAGGAAAACCCCTCTATTTATATCTGCTCGGGCTTCGGTGGAGAAACCCGATTAAAAACAACATCTTTAGCCAGACCGCTGCCTGACCGCTGCCACTTTGGCAGCGGTGTGGCAGCGGTTTGCACAATTTGAAAACGCTGCCACTTTGGCAGCGGTGAGGGGGCGGTTTGCACAGCGATCTCCTCTGTTCGATAAACGCTGCGACGCCTCTCTCTGAAAATAGCAGCGGTGTGAGAGCGATTTTTGCTCAACTTTAGAAAAGACCCTTGACTATTTCAAATTAGCCTTTTTTATCTGAATTTCTTCAAATATATCAATCTGGTCCAATAACCTGAAAACACTCAAACACACCCACTAAAGCGCTAAAAGGCTCAAGTAGCAAGCAATTGATTGGAGGAATGGGGATCAAATATATATACAATAAATGACCGATCAGCTTTTTATTTAAAGTTCTATGGATTAAATGAAATAAGAAAAATAATATTTGGTCCAATATATATATGTGGGGCGGCAAGGTGCTATAATAGCCTTAAATATTATTTTGTTTTCATTGTTTAATTAAATAAGAATTAATTAATTTATTAATTAATTTATTAATTAATTGTTTAATTAAGAAACAAATCTTTTCTGATTAGGAAATATGATTCCTATTGGTATACTATTGGTAGTAGTGTACTTAAATTAAAAGACTTGTTTGACAAGGAAATAAATAATTAATTTTATTTATTTAATCAAATAAGAAGTCTTTTTAATTTAGTCAAATAAGGAATAAAAGATTATTGAGTTGGATTAGGGTTTGAACTCTTAGAAAGTGAATTAGGGTGCAACTAAAACTCCTATATTTTTGGAGTAAAAATTGCGGAAACCCTAGTCCATTTGAAAGAGAGAATTCGGCCACCCTTAAAAGAAAAGAAGAGAATTTCGGCCATTAAGGGTGATTGGTGCAGAAATTTTATTTCTTCTTCTTCTTCTCAACTCATAGATAGAGATCTTTTATTCTACTAAAAACAAAAGGAACATAGATTATTCTTTGATGGTATATTGTTTGCTTATTCATCAATAAGCTTGTATATACTACATCGATCAAGGTTCACGCGAGTTTCGATAATAAGATTGAGAACTCAAAAGTGACCGGAATAATCTTAGGTTCCTTTAGATTGTTTTTGGGACTAACGAATCAAGAAAAGTTTGTTATATCCGATCTCAGGTTTGCAATTCAAAGAAAGGGAGACCACGCTCCTAGGTGATCCACGTTCGTGCTAGGATTGAAGATCTTGCGGATTACCATCGACGCAAGTCAATCGGATCACGTGACAAGAGGTATTAATCTTTTGTTACTTTATTATATATCTTTAATTAATCAAAAGGGTTTAAGGTTCATAAAATTGGAAAAATTTTAAAAGCTACTCAAACTATTTTTTTAGTCTCGCTTCCACTGCGGGTATATTTTTCCCTACAATTGGTATCAGAGTCTAGGTTGAACCCTTTTAATTAATTAACGTATATATACGTGGATCGATTTCTTTTTATTGTGATTATGCATGTTTAGAAAGAGATGACACTCTAGGTATTCGCATATATAATTACATGTGATGTATGGATTTATATATGTTTTATGTGGATTGTTATTGCTCGATTTTGGTCCTAGATTTTCAATGTAATTTTGATTTCAGAATTGTAACAAGAAGGGTGGTCTATCATCGTCATAATTCCTTCTTGGTAGTTGCTAGGTTTTATTTTTTTTTATTTAATTTTAGTGCAGTTTTTTACTGCAGTTTTTTTTTTAATTATTGTGCAGTTTTTGTTTGTAAAAAGTACTGTAGTGAATAAAAAAAAAAAAATTATTACTGCAGTATTTTATTGTTTAAATTAAATTGTAACACGTTTTACATCGAAGAATCGAAGACGTGAAGCAACCGGAACCGAGAACGAGCACCGTGCGCACCCTAGGAGTGGATTGGGCTGCGCATGGCAAGCCCAAAGCTTGGTGGGCTGCGCACGGCAGCCTTGCAAAGCCTAATGGGCTGCGCAAGGCAGCCCCTTTTGTGGGGTTGTGGGCCGTGCAATCCCAAGGGAGGAGGCCGAAGGATGAGCGTATGGTTGATGGGCCACTTGAAGATCTTGTATTCCAAATTCATTGTAATTTACTTGTTTTTCTAGGATGGGCCAAAATTGTTGCTATTTATTTTATGCTTAAATATTACAATATTTGTTATTGTATGATAACATGACATATAGAATAGGAGTGCCACTCATATATCTCTTTTGGTATGAACATGCATTGAATGATTTAGGTATCTAAATTGGCATCTAGATAACTTGGTAAATCATTCTATGAGATTTAATCACACGCCTTAAATAATTGAGTGGGAGAAGGTGTTTTTATAACACCTATGGCCTCCAAGATTAGTTGAGCTTAATTATTTATTGGTAATCCCCCCAAGGGGCGTCCATGAATGGAATTTAGCAATATACTTCCTTACAAGGATAGACTAGACAATGGACTCAAACGAGATCTACTCCCCAAGGAGGGATTTTCGTGAGAGAAAGTTGAGGGTCGATATCTTGGTAGCACACTCAATGTAATTTTATTGATATCCTCCCAAGAGTTCTTGTCATTAAAATTGCAAGGCTAAAATTAAAAACGCTGGTTGTTATGGTAACAATTAGGTGGGACCTAGTCTAACTAGTAAATGGTGCGAACTTCCAAAGGAGGCGTAACATTTATGGGTGTTAGATCACCGTTGAATTTTTATGATTGAGTTATTCATTTAATTCAAGATAAATATTTAAAGTGCTTTATAATGATTATTTACGTATATTAATTTTTGTTTAATTAAGAAATCATGACCCCATCACTTATGAACATCCTGAAAGATAAAACTTTAACCGGTAATAATTATGTCACATGGAAAAGGAAAATTGGGTTGTTGCTGCAAGCTGAAAAAATATAAGTTTTGTTCTAACTACTCCTAAACCACCTGCTCTTACTAATGAATCTAATGTAATGAGACGAGTATGAGCAGTGGAAGACCTCTAATGAGATGGCCAAAGGGCTACCATCTCCGACGTGTTGCAACAGCAGCATGAAGGAATAGGGTCTGCTGTTGATATGATGATGTCTCTAGAAGAGATTCATATGGTTGGTAAAGTTGCTACTATTAAGACCCGTCAGAAGGTCAAGGAATAATAGAAGAAAAGCAACTTGGGCCTACCAAGAAAGAGACTAAGAAAGTAACCAAGATCAAAAGGAAGTGCTTCTTTTGTGGTGAAAAGAGACATTGGAAAAGTAATTGCCCAAAGTCTCAGAATAAGAAGGAACAAGATAATGCGAATTATCTTGAAACATGTTTTTCTGGCAGATTCTACAGATTCTTGGATCGTAGACTCTGGAGCCAATAATCATGTTTGTTATTTCTTATGGGGGTTCCAAGAAAGGAGAAGGCTGAGTAAGAATGAAGTCAATTTGCGCTTGGGCAACGGAACGTTAGTGTCTGCAAGTGCAGTGGGAGATATTAGAGTTTGTTTGGATTCTAAAAGGCATTTAGATTTAATAGACGTTTATTATGTACCTCAATTCAAGAGGAATTTAATTTCAGTTTCTTGATTGAATAAATTTGGATATTCGGTTACTTTTAATAAAGTTTTTATTATTAGTAAGAATGACAAAGTTATTTGCAAAGGTACATTGGAAAACGGTCTATACTTTTTGCATAGAAATATCTCTCACTCGTTAGACACTGAAATAACCGAACCTAATCATAAAAGAGTTAAATTATCAAAAGATGAAACCAACCTTTGGCATTTACGCTTAGGTCATATTAACCTTAATAGGATGAAAAGATTGGTAAGTGACGGACCTTTGAGTGACTTAAAGGTTGATGATCTACCAACTTGTGAATCTTGTTTGGAAGGTAAAATGACCAAAAGGACGTTCTCTGCCAAAGGTGCCAGAGCTACTGAATGTTTAGGATTGATACACACTGATGTATGTGGACCTATGAGCATTCAAGCTAGAGGTGGATATGAGTACTTCATCACTTTCACAGATGATTACTCAAGATTTGGCTATGTGTATCTCATGCGACATAAGTCGGATGCTTTTGACATGTTCAAAGCATTTAAAGCTGAAGTGGAAAATCAGCTTGAGAAACACATAAAAATCTTGAGATCTGATCGTGGTGGAGAATATCTATCTGGTGAGTTTCAGCAATATCTTATTGATAATGGGATAGTTTCTCAGTTTTCTGCACCAGGTACACCTCAACAAAATGGGGTAGCAGAAAGGAGAAATAGAACTCTTTTGGATATGGTTAGGTCGATGTTGAGTTACTCAACACTTCCTATTTCTTTTTGCGGATATGCTTTACAAACTGCTATATACATTCTAAACGATGTACCATCTAAGTCTGTTCCTAAAACACCGCATGAGTTGTGGACTGGGCGCAAGCCTAGTTTACAACACTTAAGGATATTTGGTTGTCCTGCGCATGTGTTAAAAGGAAAGACAGAAAAGATGGAGTCCCGTTCAGAAACATGTATATTTGTAGGGTATCCAAAAGAAACTAAAGGATATTATTTTTATAGTCCTTCAGATCTTAAAGTATTTGTTTCGACAAATGCTAAATTTCTGGAAAAGGACTATATGAATGATTTTGTGTCTAGAAGTAGAATTGTCCTGAATGACATGTCAGGAGATACAATTCCACGAGAGGGTACACAACCAAACCCAATTGTTAGTTCCGATCCAACACAAGATCAACAACCTACCATTCCTCGTCGTAGTGGGAGGGTTAGAACACAACCCGAAAGATACATCGGTCTGGGAGAATCAGTGGAGAATCTCCCGGACGACGATGATCCCTATACGTACAAGGAAGCTATGGAGGATGTTGATAGTCGCCATTGGCAAAAGGCAATGCAATCTGAGATTGAATCTATGTTCAATAACAAAGTCTGGTCCCTTGTAGACTTGCCTAAAGGGATAAAACCCATTGGGTGCAAGTGGGTATACAAGAGGAAAAGAGGTATGGATGGAAAGGTGGAAACCTTTAAAGCTAGATTGGTAGCTAAAGGGTATACACAGAAAGAAGGTATCGATTACGAGGAAACCTTCTCTCCTGTGGCCATGCTTAAATCCATTAGGATACTCTTATCTATTGCAGCATTTTTAGATCTAGAGATTTGGCAAATGGACGTCAAGACAGCTTTCCTTAATGGAAGTCTTGACGAGAGCATCTACATGATGCAACCAGAGGGATTCATTGAAAAGGGCCAAATGGAAAAGGTATGCAAGTTGTATAAATCCATATATGGATTAAAGCAAGCATCCAGATCCTGGAACATAAGGTTCGATCAAGCTGTCAAAGGTTTTGGATTTATTCAGAATCTTGACGAACCTTGTGTATACAAAAGGATTAAAGGCGACAAGTTGGTTTTCCTGATTCTTTATGTTGATGATATACTACTCATCGGAAATGATGTAGGTGTATTGACATCAGTAAAAGAATGGTTAGCAAAACAATTTGATATGAAGGACTTAGGAGAAGCAAGTTTTATTCTAGGTATCCAAGTTATAAGGGATAGAAAGAATAGAACGATTGCATTATCCCAAGCTTTATACATAGACAAGATCTTGTCTAGGTTTTCCATGCAGGATTCCAAGAAAGGTATGTTACCTTTCAGACATGGAATCAAGCTTTCTAAGGAACAAGTTCCTAAGAATGAGCATGAAGAGCAATTCATGAGTAGAGTTCCATATGCCTCGGCAGTTGGAAGTCTCATGTATGCAATGCTCTGTACTAGACCAGATATTTGTTTTGCTGTTGGCATAGTTAGCAGGTTTCAATCGAAACCTGGACCTGATCACTGGACGGCAGTCAAGCATATTTTCAAGTATCTTAAGAGAACGAGAGATAATATGCTAGTATACTCTGGAGGGGATTTAATTCCCGTTGGGTATACAGATTCTGATTTTCAATCAGATTCTGACTCCAGAAAATCCACATCAGGGGCTGTGTTTACTATTGGAGGAGGAGCAGTCATATGGAGGAGTATCAAGCAATCTTGTATTGCTGATTCCACCATGGAAGCTGAGTATGTTGCTGCATGTGAGGCTGCCAAAGAGGCTGTTTGGCTCCGCAAATTCTTGATTGACTTGGAAGTGGTTCCTAGTGCGAATAAGCAGATCACTATCTACTGTGACAACAGTGGAGCAGTGGCTAATTCGAAAGAACCAAGAAGTCATAAGAGAGGTAAACACATTGAAAGAAAATATCATCTTTTAAGGGAGATTGTTCAAAGAGGTGACGTGATGATTACCAAAATCGCGTCAGCAGAAAATCTAGCAGATCCCTTCACAAAGGCTCTACCTCAGAAGAGTTTCGATGGGCATCTAGAGAATATGGGCTTGAGAGATATGACACATTTGCTATAGCGCAAGTGGGAGATTGTTAGGATTATGCTCAATAGCAAGAGTGTAATAATGTAATTAACAATCTTTATCATATTAATAAAGTGATTTCTGTTTTAAACAAATCTTATAGCATTTATAGTTTAATAATTGTCAAAGTAAATAATCATAAGGTCTAAAGACTATGAGAAAAGAAGAATTGTTCATACATCTGGATATGTATGTGGTAGACACAATTCTTTAGTTAGTCTTGAATATTGTTCACAACTTAAGTTAAAGGTTGGGCACCTTTATCTTGTTAAAGTTGTAGAATTCTTTTGCTAGCATTTGAGTGGGATCAAATGAGATATGATGAGTCTAAAATCATCGGAGTGTCTTCGAGCAAAAGAATCTAGTGCACTGGGTGCATTGAACAGGATCACAATGAAATACTTTATCTATAACCGTCAGTAGATAAAAGTAATTTCATTATCAGGACAATCGGAGAGTCTATCTTAATCCTGAGATAAATGATGGACTTATGGTTGCAGGTGATATCATTTGAGCTATCAATGAGTACGATTATATCGCATAGTCTATCCTCGATAGTTTGGTGATATTCATTTGTTAAACGATAGAGGACTTCATTTATAGATATGGACATCGTGGCTCCATTTATCAAATGAGAGTATAATATCATCATATGGATGTTTTGAGGTAATTGGATATTAAATCTCAACGTTGAGTTTTCAATAGTGTCTATTGAAAACATGGCTTCTGGACAAGTCAAAATATCCAAGTTCAAAACGTGGTCATATGAGTAAATATGGTAACTTGGAGAGTTATAGGCGGTCTATGAACTCTTGGCGATTACTGATATTAATCACGAGGATACACTATCTCCAATACGATTGTCTAGGGTATGAATGAGGAAACATCTTCCTTTTCTGTCTTTATTTAAGAGTTCAATTTTAGCTCTTTAGTGGAATGAGTTAAAATTAATGGATCGGACCTAAGTGAATCATTTGTTGATTGTGATTAGGTTATGTCTATTGAAGCTTAAATTTAGATAGCCCGCCAAGATCCCCAATCCACACGGACTTGCATGGATCACTTGATATATTCTACCGGACCAATTTAGGGTCCATCTAGAATTGCATTTAATATATTAAGAATATAATTTGCACATTATTTATGTAATGGGCTGCTAAATTGTATTTATATATTAATGGATGACATGTGGGCTTGTTTCTTTTAGTAAGAATGGGTCTAGTTCACATGTGGGCTTTTTATTTAAAGTCCTATGGATTAAATGAAATAAGAAAAATAATATTTGGCCCAATATATATATGTGGGGCGGTAAGGTACTGTAATAGCCTTAAATATTATTTTGTTTTCATTGTTTAATTAAATAAGAATTAATTAATTTATTAATTAATTGTTTAATTAAGAAACAAATCTTTTCTGATTAGGAAATATGATTCCTATTGGTATGCTATTGGTAGTAGTGTACTTAAATTAAAAGACTTGTTTGACAAGGAAATAAATAATTAATTTTATTTATTTAATCAAATAAGAAGTCTTTTTAATTTAGTCAAATAAGGAATAAAAGATTATTGAGTTGGATTAGGGTTTGAACTCTTAGAAAGTGAATTAGGGTGCAACTAAAACTCCTATATTTTTGGAGTAAAAATTGCGGAAACCCTAGTCCATTTGAAAGAGAGAATTCGGCCACCCTTAAAAGAAAAGAAGAGAATTTCGGCCATTAAGGGTGATTGGTGCAGAAATTTTATTTCTTCTTCTTCTTCTCAACTCATAGATAGAGATCTTTTATTCTACTAAAAACAAAAGGAACATAGATTATTCTTTGATGGTATATTGTTTGCTTATTCATCAATAAGCTTGTATATACTACATCGATCAAGGTTCACGCGAGTTTCGATCATAAGATTGAGAACTCAAAAGTGACCGGAATAATCTTAGGTTCCTTTAGATTGTTTTTGGGACTAACGAATCAAGAAAAGTTTGTTATATCCGATCTCAGGTTTGCAATTCAAAGAAAGGGAGACCACGCTCCTAGGTGATCCACGTTCGTGCTAGGATTGAAGATCTTGCGGATTACCATCGACGCAAGTCAATCGGATCACGCGACAAGAGGTATTAATCTTTTGTTACTTTATTATATATCTTTAATTAATCAAAAGGGTTTAAGGTTCATAAAATTGGAAAAATTTTAAAAGCTACTCAAACTATTTTTTTAGTCTCGCTTCCGCTGCGGGTATATTTTTCCCTATAAATTTTTTCATGAAGCTTGGAAACCAGATTGGAACGTAAGTATATATAGCAGATGAAACCTATAGGAGGAAAAGACTTGACAAGGGAAATATCCTAATTCTACTTCCTCAAGATTGGAAAAGTGATGTTCAGATAAATATAACCATGGAGGAGAAGACTTTCACCGTTAAGACTAAAATCAATCCTGAACCAGTGTCGTTTCGCTGATTGGAACAACTTTTTGGATTATCAGACATCCATTCCAATCTTTCCCATGATAGCTCACTGGAGAAGGAGAAGGAGAAGGAGGACCGGTCAAATTCAAATTGAAAGTATACAAACAAGGTTAAATTTCTTAAGACGTACCTAGAAGGGGGGGGGGGGGGGGGGGGATGAATAGGTTTTTCGCCTAATTTCAATCCCTTGAACAAACTTACGTTTGTCCCTCAAGGTAGCCTTACATACAACACAAACATCACGGAATCATACTAAGACAAGTTATCATGTGATCATTCATACATCGTCTAAGTATCAACAAGTTGTATGAGGTATAAAGAAAATACAAAAACAATTAACAAGAATACTTGTACATCAATATATGTTCAATCGTTACAAGTATATACAAATATTGCTATACATAAAATTCTAAACAATATACAAAAGTAATGTAATTACAAATATGATCAAAAGAATATATTTACAAATCACACTATACAAAATCTTGTATCAATATACTTCACAAGTAATTGATATGTCACAAGATAACAACATACATATAAACAAATATAAAAGATAGAGATAGAAAGAATTAACACAATGGATTTTTTAACGTGGTAAAACCTCCAAGGAGGAAACATCCACGGGTTGAATTACAACCATTGGGTACTTATATATATTTGGAAAGTAAATTAGAAATTCCACAAAAATGACCAATCCTAGATCACCAACCCATGTGGAGTCTATGTTTACCCAATCCCTATTGGAAGATACAAAATCCCTCAATGATGTAAACCACCACATATTAGAACTCATACCAAACCAACATCGTTGGTAGATTAGAAATTCCTCAAGAGTGCATACATATCCCATGTACCCCGCTCTATTGGACTCTATGTCTAACCAAACACCCGAGCCTACCAATATATAAGCCAACTCTCTATATAAGGCACACGTGCCTCTAGAAAGCCTCCCATGCATGACTATCCAAGTCCTCCCGACTCTAGACAAGACTTCTTGCTTACCTATCCAAGTCCTCAAGACTCTAGGCAAGACTTCTTGCTTGGCTATCCGAGTCGTCCTGACTCTAACCAAGACTTCATGCCTTTTACAAGGACTTCCTAGTGTGATCATGTGAATGCAAATGATGCAAACAATCAAAACAACATAGAACATGTGATCAATACATTCCATGGAACAACTAGATCTAGAGATGTGAAAACACAAGCAATAGAAATCTAGATGCAAAATCATGAATGAAAACCTAGAGCATGTGAAATCAATTAACACATAAAACTCCTAGATTCATTCATACAAATAACACTTGAACAATTCATATACATGAGGCACAAGTTCAAGATGTTATAAACAAACATAAAAATGCTAGAATCACAAAATGTATTCAACAAGTATTCTAGCCAAAGATTTAGAGATAGGAGATTATGTTAAAAACAAATCAATCCTAAATATCTCTAAAAACACATACAAAGGCTCTAATCCTAGATTTCATCAATGATTATTAATCATAAAATAGATCAATCAAGTCTCAAATAATCCTAGATATCAATTTAATCACAATACAACTCCCAATCATGTTAAAAACAAAGAATCCAAGATTCTAGTCAACATGTGTCTCTAATTAGACTTTTCAACTAGATTGATTGTGAAGCTATCTTTCTCAATAGCATTCACCAAACATACATATACATATAGAAAAAGAAACCCCAAGCAAATTGAAGGTTTAAAAAGATGAAATCACCAAGATATGAACTCTACCTTGATTTCACGAGCTGGTTCGGTTTTCTGAGTAGATCACTCCGAAAATCAATCAACCAGCTGGAAGATCACTTAGAAAAGGTAGAGGACTCGATTATGAACAATCTCCAACTTGAATCACTCAATTCTGACTTCGTATGAGAAAGTTATGGTGTTTGGAAGTTGAGAAAATTGGAGAGAAACTCTAGATGGGATTTCACAATTTTTCTTCTTAGAAATCAAATGGAGGGAATTGGAGAGATTTAAAAGGAAAGGAAGAAGGGCATTTTTGTCCACAAAAATTAAGCCAACCTAGCCTTACCCACGTGTGGGGCGTGTGTGCCATATGGGACCAGAGGGCTGGTTGGGCCGTGTGGCACACGGCCTCCACACGTGGATGCCTTGCCATGGCCTTTGGCCACCAAGCTTCTCCCGCGCACCTCTCACGTTCTTCAGCCGTATTTGGGCATCCGAACTTCGATTTTGAATCTGTTTTCGGATTACGAAACGTGACTCCCTCATGCAAAACGAAGACTATGAAACTTTGACAAATGGTTGAGAATTCATCTCGGAAAATGACAACGAACACAACTCAACGAATGAGAACGAAAAGTAGCGTAGCTACATCGTTTGGACTTGAAACTTAACATATGAGTAACCGAAATGACCAGGACTCAATAAGGAATCAATTAAGATCAAGTACAAGTACAAAACACAAGAAACACAAACATACAAACACAAGTTCACATATGAATGCCATTTCCTAGACATAGTCCTAGAACATGCAACTCTAAAATGTATGAGCATTTGAATTCAATGCATGAGCATACAAAATCATGTGAATGTGTTATATAAATGGTGCATAATGATGCAGGGACACTTATGAATGATTTGTATGTGTGTGCCTATGTCTTGTAAGAGGAATGAGGTCAATTATACCTTTGATGAGCAATGAAGCTAATTCCCCTTATCAAGCCATCATCTTGCATGTACCGTAGTCAAATCTTTCTTTGAAGCTTTGTATCATCATCAATATGACCACATAAACATTACAAGATAAACACGTTTTGATATAGAATATATGTCAACAACAACCAAAAACCTAACAATCTCCCCCTTTGGCAAATTCCATGTCAAAACCCCTATAGAAATACTAAAACAATTACAAAGAAAATTTGGTCACAATGTGTACAATGATTTACACTTTTAGACAAAATTTCCAATAACAAGTCTTGAACTTCATATTGGTCTTCTCTTGAAATCACTTATAAAATAGCTTGAAAGCACAAAGATCTCCAAGAGACAACACATATGGCAAAAGATATATATTGGCAAGAAAAATAACACAATTAAAGTCCACATTGATAACATGTATGCTCCCCCTAAATACATGCCATCAAACAAAATATTCTAGCCAATATTACAACCCATATAGTTCAAGAAAACAAAATACACTAAAACATAACATCTTGAGAAATAAGAAAGCTAGAACTACCATATATCTCCCCTATCATTCTCCCCCCTTTTTGACATGATATGAAGTC
Organism: Acer campestre; assembly: GCA_954870605.1. Classification (NCBI taxonomy): domain Eukaryota; kingdom Viridiplantae; phylum Streptophyta; class Magnoliopsida; order Sapindales; family Sapindaceae; genus Acer; species Acer campestre. The sequence continues at coordinate 3,106,891 of OX940806.1, read as the reverse complement.
AAAGAAGACAAAAAATAAGAAAAAATATACCTCAAGGCCATTCTAGTCTCTTTTACCACAGAGAAAAATTGAACGATTGGATGATCTTGCATAATGCTTTGGAGTAGTGGCATTCCTTTCCAATTCCTTGATTTTCTCATCTTGAAGCTCAACTCTAGCATTTAGCTCTTCAATCTTCCGGTGTGCTTCCTCAAGTTGTCTCTCCGACTTTTCAACTTTATTCGTCAAAAGTAAAGCCCACGAAGGAAGAATAGGTGCACTAAGTCCATGGCTTGAATCACATGATTCATCAAAAAGCCTAATAGTATCATTAGGTCCTCCCTTTCCCTTGTAAGACATGATAGACAAACGTTTCTCACTTATCTTGTCTAAAGGAGGTAGAAACACATCACCTTCTTTATTCTTCAACCCCATGGCTAAACAATAGTGAGAAATGAATCCCGGAAATGCTAATTTCTTGTCCAAATGAGAAGAACTAGCAACATACTCAATTTGTTCAATAAGCACTTGTCCAAGATTAATAGGCTTACGAGTCACTAATGCATATACAACTCTAATCTTTTCTCTATTGAGTTCGGTAACATTAGTAGAGACAATCAAATTTGCACAAACAAACAAGTGCCAAAATGCACTAACCTTGGTCAACTCACTTTGCCTAATAAAAGTACGTTTCCCCAACACAAAATTGACATCATCACAAAGAGTTTTACCCATCAAATCAAGATTTTCTTCATTATCAACATCTAAGAAATCCGATTCAATCTCAATGGGCAATTCTAGAAATTCATTCAATTTCCAAGCACAAACTCTAAATGTTACACCTCTTAAATCCATGACGGCATCTTCAAAATTGGTACTCTCCTTGTACTCATAGTAGAATTCTCTAACTAATGTCTCATTTGCAATTCCCATTGAGTCAATCCAAGAGTTCCACTTTCTTTCACATATAGCCTCATGAACATAAAAGTTAATACAAGAATCTAAATCAATACCTCTTTCTTGAATGAACTTCTTGCACCCAAATATCCCCAAATCCTTCATCTTGATTGCTTTGGATATCTTGGATGAAGATGTAGGCTTTGATTTGTCAATAGGATTAGAAGAAACGTTACCACCAACTTTCTTAGCTTTTCCCATGACCTTGTATCACACAAAAATACTAACAACAAAAATGAGGGGAAACAACAAACCAAGTTAGTAACCAAAAGAACATATACAAGGCAAAAACATTATTTTTGAACAAATCATTATGCATATCGACGATAGCAAAGCATCTTAAGATTTATCAAAAATACGAATTATGCCAACAAACAATTTCTTGAAGAATCATATGAACAAATCACAAAAGAGAACAAAAAACATAGCATATTATGCTCCCCCTTGATAAATGCCCTATTTAACATCTAGATAGACACTTGTTCACATAAATCATCACACATTCATATCTCAAGCAATAATCAAAAGTTTTTCCAAATAAGCTTCATATAACAAAGAGAGTTACATCTAGATTTTCAATCACTCTCATATATCTTCAAAGATTGCTAGAGAACCAAATATACAATATAAGCAAAAGTGAGTGTGTGAAGATTTTGCTTCATGAATATGAAATGAAGTAGTTTAGTAATCAAACATGCAAACATTTCTACCACTATCCATCCTTAAACTTTCCATAAAAAAGTCAAACCGGTTTTCATCCGAATTTTGCTTTTAAAGAGAATAGTTTTCAACATGTGAGCAATGTGTGTGCAAGTGGCTCGTTCACCCTTTTCTATTTGTCAACCCGAGCACATTTGATTTTTCAACTATACTCCATATAGCCTTTTTGTTTTGTTTTAGGCTTGAATCAAAGTATTTTATTTTATTTTATTTATTTATTTATTTTATTGATTCTTTTCAACTCTACTTTGATTTTTCTAACAAAAACTTATACACCTATTGGTGGCTTTCACTCATCACAAAGATGTAGCCCTTTCCAACATTGGGCGGCTTCACAATCAATATGTGTAGCCCTTTCCAAGAGGGTGCTCGTTGAGTACTATATTGCCGAAGCAAATGGATACAAACCAAAGGTCATTTTTAAATGTACTAATTATAGAACATCAAGGGTATCCAATACTCACACATATATCAAACTCAACAACATAACAAACCATATAAGAGAAGCAAAGTTCAATTTTTGAAACCAAGTTTAAGGCTTAAAAGCACATGATCAAAAAGCAAGTAATGAGACTTACTTAAGATCTCTACTTCTCAAGAGAGTAGCTTTCAAAGAACATGAAGCATATTTTTCAAAAACTTGCCACTCAACAATCATACACAAAAAAATAATACACATCACAATAAGATCAATGTGAACAATTATCACCAAAAGATCTTAGATAAGCAAATGTCAACGAGGACCATATAAACACTATATTAGTTCTCAAGTATGACATGCTACATCAAGTGATAAAACAATGAGTTGAAAGATGAAAAATAGATAAGCAAGCAATGTGATGCAAGATATACCTTCGCAAGCTATTTTCATCAAATGCAAGACCTTCACCCTTTTTATGAGTCCTACAAGTTATAGGTGTGTCGATTCCAAGAGACTAAAGGCTAAGCATTTCAACTCAAACAAACAAAAATGACTTTCTCTAAAAGCCTTAACAAAGATCATCACCATATAGATAACATGATATGCAACTTCTCAAAAGTTAATCAACAAATTTTGACAATCATATCAATGAATGTGAGATAGCCAAGTTCATGTCAAGTTGTATAGATACAAAGCAAAGATATGCTAAGCTTCTTAACAACAAGACACTAATCTCAAAGCTAACTCACATGTGCAACTTACACTATTGGTAAGAGCACTCACCCTTGACAAACTTTGTCTTGGGTGAATTAACATAAACATCATCAAGATTCTTATTGACAACAATGTTGAATCTAGAGTAAAGTTCTTCCACAACTTGATTCACAATAATATCATTAATACTCTTTTTTCCAACATTGTTAGCACCATGTTCATTGTCAATATTAACAAGGTTTTTATACTTCACACTCCGGGAATTCTTAGCATGTATTGTATCATTAACATTTTTTCCATATTCAAAAGCTTTAGCATGCTTGAGCTTAAAAGCAATCTCTCTATTCCTAGATGCATTTTTCATATTGCAATATTCAATGAATTTATAGCACTTGGGCTTAATATGACCTATGGTATTGCAAAAATGACATATGGGAACAAAAGAAGAGATTTTACCTTCCGGAATGGGAGAAACACAAGTGGAAGTGTCAAGGAGTACCTTGTTCTTTACTTTGTTCTTGATCTTGGAACGTCTCTTCTCAGGAGCTTTCTTGTCAACTATGACCTTGCTTGTAGGAAGTGATGTTTCTATGAGCTTCTCCTCAACTACCGCGTTACTTGAGCCTCCAAGTTTCAAATTAAAGATAATCCTATCCCTTTCAAGAACAACCTCTTCAACTTCTCTAAGCTTCTTGGCAATAGCTTTCTTTTCACTAAAGAGCCTTCGAGTTGTAGCAACAAACTCATCCACTTGTATATTGATCAAATCATTCTTCTCATCTACCTCACTTAAGGCTATCTTCAAACTCTTTTCAAAACACTTTACCTTAGCCAAAAGTCCATCATAGGTAGGATTTTCACTCAAGCACACTTGATGATTTGAATCAACCTTATCTTCCAAAGAATCTTGACTAACATCATCTAGAGATGAGTAGGAAGCCATGAAGCCAACAAAGTTGCTCACTAGCTCTTCTTCACTTGAAGACTCATCACTTGAGCTCTTCTCATCACTAGATTCATCATCTTCACTCCAAGTGGCCGCCATAGCTTTTCCTTTCTTGTCCTTCTTAGAATCACCACTTGGACAATCCGAAGCAAAATGTCCAAACTTCTTGCACTTGAAGCATTGGACCTTCCTATTGCTCTTGACATGGCCACTCCTCTCATGAGGTGGAGTAAAAGATTTCTTGACCTCCTTGTCTCTTGAGTACTTGCCATTTGGCTTGGCTCCTTTCTTCAAGAACTTTCTAAACTTCCTTACTAACACTGCCATCTCCTCATCCTCTTCGCTACTACTAGCTTCTTTCACAACCTTGAGAGCTAAACCCTTGTTCTTAGCCTTTGGTTTCATACACGCTTCAAAAGTTTGAAGAGACCCTAATAGTTCATCTAAGCTCATGTCGTCAACATCCTTGCTCTCTTCAATAGCGGTAACCTTGGCCTTGAACCGTTTTGGCAAAGATCTTAGAATATTCTAATTTAGCCTCTCACCGGAGATAGGAGTAACAAGTGCTTGGCACTTGTTAGCGATGTCTAGTAGCTTATCTTGGAAGTCAACAAACTTGTCTTCCTCACCTATTTGCAAAACCTCAAATTGGGAAGTGAGCAATTGAAGACGAAACTTCTTCACCACTTTAGTCCCTTCATTGGTGACCCGGAGTGCATCCCGTGCCTCCTTTGCGGTTTCTAGATTTTGGATGTAGCTAAATTGTCTACTATCCACACCTCCGAAAATAGCATTCACCGCTCGATGATGCCATTTTGCTAACTCAAACTCATTAGTAGACCACTCACTTCTAGGCTTGGAAACGGTCACATCATTCTCAATCTTATTGGGAGCAAGATAACCTTCTTCAACAGTCATCCAAGCTCTCTCATCAATAGAGTGAATGTATGCCATCATCCTCAATTTCCAAAACCCGTAGTTGTGACCCTTGAGAAGAGGAGGCCTAGAATTCGAAGCCCCTTCGGTCATCACATCATCTTGGAAAACTATACTAGCAAAAACCTAAGCAATTCACTTGTAAGTATAACTCAGATCTCGTCGAGTGTCGTCCGACAACCCGCTCTGATACCAATTGAAAGTATACAAACAAGGTTAAATTGCTTAAGATGTACCTAGAGAGGGGGGTGGGGGTGGGGAGGGGGGTTGAATAGGTTTTTCGCCTAATTTCAATCCCTTGAACAAACTTACGTTTGTCCCTTAAGGTAGCCTTACATACAACACAAACATCACGGAATCATACTAAGACAAGTTATCATGTGATCATTCATACATTGTGTAAGTATCAACAAGTTGTATGAGGTATAAAGAAAATACAAAAACAATTAACAAGAATACTTGTATATCAATATATGTTCAATCGTTACAAGTATATACAAATATTGCTATACATAAAATTTTAAACAATATACAAAAGTAATGAAATTACAAATATGATCAAAAGAATATATTTACAAATCACACTATACAAAATCTTGTATCAATATACTTCACAAGTAATTGATATGTCACAAGATAACAACATACACATAAACAAATATAAAAGATAGATATAGAAAGAATTAACACAATGGATTTTTTAACGTGGTAAAACCTCCAAGGAGGAAACATCCATGGGTTGAATTACAACCATTGGGTACTTATATATATTTGGAAAGTAAATTAGAAATTCCACAAAATGACTAATCCTAGATCACCAACCCATGTGGAGTCTATGTTTACCCAATCCCTATTGGAAGATACAAAATCCCTCAATGATGTAAACCACCACATATTGGAACTCATACCAAACCAACATCGTTGGTAGATTAGAAATTCCTCAAGAGTGCATACATATCCCATGTACCCCGCTCTATTGGACTCTATGTCTAACCAAACACCCGGGCCTACCAATATATAAGCCAACTCTCTATATAAGGCACACGTGCCTCTAGAAAGCCTCCCATGCATGACTATCCAAGTCCTCCCGACTCTAGCCATGACTTCTTGCTTGTCTATCCAAGTCCTCCCGACTCTAGACAAGACTTCTTGCTTACCTATCCAAGTCCTCAAGATTCTAGGCAAGACTTCTTGCTTGGCTATTCGAGTCATCCCGACTCTAACCAAGACTTCATGCCTTTTACAAGGACTTCCTAGTGTGATCATGTGAATGCAAATGATGCAAACAATCAAAACAACATAGAACATGTGATCAATACATTCCATGGAACAACTAGATCTAGAGATGTGAAAACACAAGCAATAGAAATCTAGATGCAAAATCATGAATGAAAACCTAGAGCATGTGAAATCAATTAACACATAAAACTCCTAGATTCATTCATACAAATAACACTTGAACAATTCATATACATGAGGCACAAGTTCAAGATGTTATAAACAAACATAAAAATGCTAGAATCACAAAATGTATTCAACAAGTATTCTAGCCAAAGATTTAGAGATAGGAGATTATGTTAAAAACAAATCAATCCTAAATATCTCTAAAAACACATACAAAGGCTCTAATCCTAGATTTCATCAATCAAGGATCAAAGACACATATAAAGGATTATTAATCATAAAATAGATCAATCAAGTCTCAAATAATCCTAGATATCAATCTAATCACAATACAACTCCCAATCATGTTAAAAACAAAGAATCCAAGATTCTAGTCAACATGTGTCTCTAATTAGACTTTTCAATTAGATTGATTGTGAAGCTATCTTTCTTAATAGCATTCACCAAACATACATATACATATAGAAGAAGAAACCCCAAGCAAATTGAAGGTTTAAAAAGATGAAATCACCAAGATATGAACTCTACCTTGATTTCAAGAGCTGGTTCGGTTTTCTGAGTAGATCACTCTGAACATTAATTAACCAGCTGCAAGATCAGTTAGAAAAGGTAGAGGACTCGATTACAAACAATCTCCAACTTCAATCACTCAATTCCGACTTCGTATGAGAAAGTTAAGGTGTTTGGAAGTTGAGAAAATTGGAGAGAAACTCTAGACGGGATTTCACAATTTTTCTTCTTAGAAATCAAATGGAGGGAATTGGAGAGATTTAAAAGGAAAGGAAGAAGGGCATTTTTGTCCACAAAAATTAAGCCAACCCAGCCTTGCCCACGTGTGGGGCGCGTGTGCCACACGGGACCAGAGGGCTGGTTGGGCCGTGTGGCACACGGCCTCCACAGTGGATGCCTTGCCATGGCCTTTGGCCACCAAGCTTCTCCCGCGCACCTCTCACGTTCTTCAGCCGTATTCGGGCATCCGAACTCCGATTTTTAATCCATTTTTGGATTACGAACCGTGACTCCCTCACGCACAACGAAGACTATGAAACTTTTACAAATGGTTGAGAATTCATCTCAGAAAATGATGACGAACACAACTCAACGAATGAGAACTAAAAGTAGCGTAGCTACATCGTTTGGACTCGAAACTTAACATATGAGTAACCGAAATGACCGGGACTGAATAAAGAATCAATTAAGATCAAGTATAAGTCCAAAACACAAGAAACACAAACATACAAACACAAGTTCACATATGAATGCCATTTCCTAGACATAGACCTAGAACATGCAACTCTAAAATGTATGAGCATTTGGGTTCAATGCATGAGCATACAAAAAATCATGTGAATGTGTTATATAAATGGTACAGAACGATGTAGGGACACTTATGAATGATTTGTGTGTGTGTGCCAATGCCTTGTAAGAGGAATGAGGTCAATTATACCTTTGATGAGCAATGAAGCTAATTCCCCTTATCAAGCCATCATCTTGCATGTACCGTAGTCAAATCTTTCTTTGAAGCTTTGTATCATCATCAATATGACCACATAAATATTACAAGATAAACACGTTTTGATATGGAATATATGCCAACAACAACCAAAAACCTAACACAAATGTTCTATTTCTAGAAAAGGGGAGTTTGATAGTTGAGGTTGATAGGAATATGCAAAATGGCAATAGCAACAGGTCAAAAAGCAACCATCACTGTCAGTACATTCAAAAGAAAGGTATGAGAAAGTCTGAGAAGTTTTTGAAAGTCAATTGTTTCCCTCCAAAGTAGACCAGAATTCGAAATGATGAGTTTGGTGGAGGAAAGGTTGAGGTTGACAAGGGCCTTTTAACATTATGGAATGATGAGTTCTTCCTAGCCAAAACGTGTATAAAAAATTCTCATTGTATCACAATTGCGGGTGAACTAGTGAAGCTTGTGAAAGAAGTGGTGTTTTGTAATGTTTATACTCCAAATTCTAAAAGGGACAGAGTAAAATTGTTGGAGGTTCATCCTCAGTTCTCAAGCTTCTTTCCTTATGTCGTGGTTCATCAGTGGGGATTTTTATACGGTTCTCAGCAATGTGGAAAGAAAATGGGGTGAGATAAATAGAGTTTCTATGCAAAACTTCAACTATTTTGTCTTATAGGTGAGTGTGCTTGACATCCCTATCCATGATTTACTCTATACTTGGTCAAACAATAGAGAATCAGCTTCTTGGGCATGTCTGGACAGATTTCTTATATCGCCTTGGATTTTGTCTTGGTTTCTCAAACTGACACAGAGAGGTTTCCCTAGGAGTGTCTCAGACCACAGCATGATTATGATAGGTGAACCTAGAAAGGATTGGGGCTCTAGTCCTTTCTGTTTCTATGACAACTGGTTAGAGGATCCGGACCTAATGAAGTCTTCAAGAGAAGGGTGGAAAAATCATAGGGTGGCGGGTTCTTCAGGATTTATGTTAGCAGATAAGCTCAAATTTGTGAAAGATCTCATTAAGAGAGATGTCTCCAGAAAGAATGTTTCTTCTGCATTAAGGAATCATGAAAAGCGGTTAGAGGAATTGGATTTTCGAGCTATTCGAAGAAGTGGTTAGATCATATGAGGGCTAAAAGGGTTGTTATTTTGACAGAGCTTTGGAAAGGTATTAGAAATGAGGAACAGATGTGGCGATAGAAATCCAGGGTGAAATGGCTTAGGAGGGAGATAGGAACTCAAAATTATTCCATATTTTGGCAAATGGAAGAAGGAGAAGCAATTATATAGGAGATATCGTCATTGATGGTGAGCGTACCTCAGACTCGAATTTGGTCAAGGAGGGTGTATGAAGTATCTTCAAAGGCCAATTCCAAAACGTCCCTTTGAAGAGACCGAGCATCACAGGTTTAGACCTCAAAACCCTTTCAGAGAGTGAGAAGGAAAATCTGGAAATACCTTTCTCGGATGACGAGGTTTGGGCATCCGTCAAGAGTTGTGATGGGCATAAGGCTCCAGGCCCAAATGGATTGAATCTAAACTTTGTGAAATCAAACTGGGACATGATGAAGGAGGACTTTATGAATTTCATTCATGGGTTTCACACAGATGGTTCTTTGGTTAAAGACCTAAATAAAACTTTCATCACCCTCATTCCTAAGTGTGGTAAATTGGAGTCGATGAAGGACTTCAGACCGATAAGTCTGGTGTGCTCCATGTACAAAGTACTACCCAAGGTGTTGGCCAATCACATCAAAATTGTTATGGACACAGTTATTGGAGAATCACAGATGACTTTTGTCAAGAACCGTCAGATTTTGGACGGCTTTGTCATTGTGGAGGAGATCATTCACATGTGAAAATTTGATAATACATGAGGCCTATTGGTTAAGCTGGATTTTGAGAAAGCCTATGACAATGTTGATCATGATTTCCTAGATTCCATGATGAAGAACATGGGTTTTGGTGAGAAGTGGAGGAGTTGGATGATGAGTTGTATTTCTACACCAATGCTTTCGGTATTGGTAAATGGGAGTCCGACCACCCAATTTGGGATGGAGAGAGTTCTACGTCAAGGTGATCCTCTCTCACCCTTTCCCTTCAACATCGTCATGGAAGGCCTGAGCATTTTATCCAGGAAAGCTTGTGATATGGGTTTGATGAGAGGTGCCAGCTTTGGAAACAATAAAGTCAACATTTCCCATCTTAAATTCGTTGACGACACGCTTTTGTTTCTTCTCCCTAAGTTGGAGTACTTGAGCGATGCTAGAAAAATTCTTCGTTGCTTTGAGCTAGCGGCCGATTAGTGTGGTTAGGGTAGGTAAAAACTGTAACAGGGAGCATTGGTGGGTAGTGACTTTCAAAGGTAAAAGAGCTACCTTACCAATCACTTATCTTGGGCTGCCTCTTGGAGCGAGGTCAAGGCTTAAGAATTTCTGGGATCCTCTAATAAATCGAGTTGAGAAAAGGCTGGCTCCTTGGAAACGTAAATTTCTGAGCAAATGAGGGAGATTAGTTCTCATCAAGTCAGTCATATTGAGTATGCCATCATATTTTTTTTTTTAGTTTTCAAAGTTCCAATAGGTGTGGCCAACTCCATTGAGCAACTACAAAGGTCTTTCTTCTGGGGAGACGGTTTAGAGAAAAAAAAGAATCATGTTGTTGATTGGGTCACCTTGTGTAAAAGTAAGAAAAATGGGGGGTTGGGAGTAGGTAGAATGGTGGATAAAAATAGGAGCTTACTTGCTAAATGGGTTTGGCATTTTGGTATTAAAGAAAACGCTCTTTGGAGGAGAGTTTTGTGTGCCCGATACAGGATTCATGGCACCTGTTTGGGTTGGAATTGGAAGAGCAATCACGATACCTCTATCTTTGTCAAGGCAATAGCTAGCCTTTTAAAGGAAATGTAAGGACCTCTATTTTGTTATTGGCTTATTTCATGACATACCACATTGGGGATGATTGTGTAATGGGTAGCTTAGGTCATCTTGATGATTATCAAGGCAAGCTTCCAAGCATCCCGGTGACTTCAAGATCAAGAGCTTCAAAAGGTATATCACTTGACCTTGATTCTTGAAGAGATTAGGTGCACACACACACTTGCATGCATCTTTATCTATCTTGCATTTGTTACCATGCATATGTGTTTCATTGATTTGTGCATCTATGTCTTTTAACACACACACTCTCTAGCATGCATGTGTGATATTTACTTTTTGGTTTGGTTGATTGGAGTAAAGTGTCTAGGTTCAAAATATTGGATTTCAATGATTTAAATGTTTTTCAAAACTGACCTTTGTATGGTCTTGTGACCATAACTTTTTACACAAAGTTTTAAATTGAGTTTTGTAAAATTCTGGACAAACTAGACACTCATACCTTTACAACGATATATTATTCGTAATATTTCATGACCGTTTGGATTGGTTTTGAAATCTCCAAAGTGACCACCAAAACAGGGCAACTCTGTTGTTGTCCGTTTCTGACCTTTGGTCACTCCATTGACCATAACTTTTTCTACAGACATTGAAATGTCATTTCATAAATTGGAGTAGAAAGTAGACTTCCATACCTTTCCAACGATATATTATACGAAAGGTTTCGATGTCATTTGGTCATGTTTTGAGTCGCTTGAAAATCAAGCTTTGTGCTGTGACGCTTCGCCGCGGTTCATGTGCCGCGGTTGGGTGACAGCGGCATGCTAGCGACAGAAATAATTCTGTTGTGCCGCGGTTATAGTGCCGCGGTTGGGTGACCGCGACAGCCTAGACCGCGGCAAACCTGGTTCCGACCCTGTTTCGTAATTTGGCCTTATCTCACTCATTTGGAGTCCGATTTGACTCATTTTTGAAGCCAAATTCTTGTAATTGATAGGGCTATCATATCTACACTATAAATACATATCTTTCTCATCATTTTCACTAAGCCACGAAATCAAACCCTAGAGAGAGAGAGGCTCCATTGTTCTTGAGAGAGAAAGCTTCAAGAACTCACCTTTACTCAACCAAACCACTTCCCATGTGCATCTAGCTTCTTCCTAACATCATCCAAGCATGGGTTGTCTTGAATTCTTTGACTAGGTAATCTCTACATGTTCTACATCTCTTTGTTTCATATTTATGACATGTTTGCCTAGGATTAGCATTTAGTTATTAATTAAATGCATGACTCTTTACTTAATGTTGTTTATAACATGTTTGAGTCTTTGATTTTGGTTGAGATGAGTTGATTGTTGATAGCTAGCATGTAGGACTATTTTGCCCTCTAGCTAAGTCTATATGATTTTCATTTAGACATTGATGTGTAGGACTCATTGATTGCATTTGTTTATTGCATTTATAGTTCTAGCCATGTTCATTGACAACATGTGTTGATTGGCATTTTGATTGACAATTCCTTGATTGCACTTGTTAATTGCATTTATTGTCATTGCCATGATTATTGACAACATGTGTTGAATTGGCTTTGTTTGTTGACAATTAGGTTGTTAGAAATCTCTACAACTAATTGAGACCTCATGTATGTGCATGTAGGCTTTGTTGATAACTAGGATGTTGATTTGCATTATAACATCTAGTTAAGCATTTAGTGTAGCCTAGCATTATTTGCATCTTGAATATCATCACATATTCACATAGGTTGTTGATTCTCTTCATGAGTCAAAGTCTTGTGGCTTCTAGGTAAAGTTGCACAAGCAAGGAAAGTCTTGTGGCTACCGGTGGGTAGTGCTCAAGCAATTGGTTGAGTGCCACTGTAAAAGGCCTGCTGGGTAGATTAGGAGTTGCTCACGCCAAGAGTAGTGTATCAGGGGATATCACTAGGGATTGAACCAAGAGTGGCGAGTGGTAGTGTCCATAGCCTGAGGTTATCTAGGGTGAGAGTCCGAGAATCACTTGAGGGTGTAAATTCCTTTTCATATAGTGGATTTCGTTGACCGTGTGTGGCGCACATAACAGCCCGTGGTTTTTTCCCCATGTGGGTTTCCACGTAAAAATCAAGTGTTCTTTAATTTTCCGCATTTTATACTTGATTTTATTGTTTGTGTGATTGGGGTTTTATTTGTAATATTGACTAATCCGAAAATTTGGTAATAACGGATTAACAACCCATTCACCCCCCCTCTAGGTTGTTTAGACACACGCAAGTATCTATTTTCAATTGGTATCAGAGCAGGTTCCTAGACATACTTAGGTGATCCTTGCTCTTGCTTGTGTGTCTTGCTTTTGTGTATTTTGAGTGCTACATTCATTTGCATTCATTTGCATACATTCACCCAAACACTATGAGTGAATTTGGGACTAGCCAAGAGGGAGCGTCGAGCGTGAGACCGCCGTTGCTCAAGGGTGACAATTACTCCTCATGGAAGGGGAAGATGGAGTCCTATCTATCGGCGATAGATGATAGGGTGTGGATGGTGATTGAGGATGGATACACACCTCCTACCGTGACCGCCGGGGATGGAAGCATTGTGCCTAAGCCCAAGGCTCAATGGAGTGCCGAAGAGTTTGGAGCTTCGAAGTGGAACAACAAGGCCATGCATGCCTTGCTTAGTGCAATGGATGAGAGTCAATATAAACTCATCCAAATCACCAAAAATGCACATGAAGCTTGGAAAATCTTGGAGACGGCACATGAGGGAACCGAAGTGGTGAAAGAGTCCAAGCTCCAAGTGCTTCAAACTCTATTCGAGAGTATTAGGATGGAAGAGAATGAGTGCTTCAATGACTTCCAAGTGAAGTTGATGGACATCGTCAATCAAAGCCATCAACTAGGTGACCCATATTCGGATAGGAGGATCAAGCAAAAGATCATGAGGTCACTACCTCCTAGATTTGAATCTAAGGTGACGGCGCTTGAAGAGAATAGTGACTTCAAGAAGATGAAGCCGAGTGAAGTGATTGGAAGGCTACTTGCCTATGAGTCAAGAAAGGCTCCCACCTCCTCATCTCCCAAGAAGCAAAAGGGGATAGCTTTGAAGACCTCCAAAGTTGAAAAGGAGGATGATGACTCGGATGAAGAAGTAGCTCAAATGGTGAAGAAATTCAAGAAGTTCTTGAGAGTACAAAAGGATGACTCCAAGAATGTTGAGCAATGCCAAGAGAAGTCTTCAAGAAAAGGCATTCAATGCTTTGAATGTGGAGGATATGGGCATATCTCCAAGGTTTGTGGTAACTTGAAGAACAAGAGAAATGGAAAGGAGATGGCCACCTCTTCAAGTGATAGTAAGAGTGTAGAACATTCTTCAAGTGATGAAGAGCTTGCAAATTACTACACGGCCTTTGGAGCCTCTCATGTGGATGTGGGAGAAGAAGGCAAAAATGCCTCTATTTGTGACCTTGAAGAAGGAGTAGATGAAAAGGTAGCTAGAAGTGTGATTGAGGTAGCTATGCAAGGGGAAGTTGCTTGTATGACATCAAATGACCAAGGCAAAGGTCTTGATGAGGAAGTTGACTCACTTAGTGAGGGACAAAGTGATAAGTGTCGCTCATACTCATGTGAAGATGATAACTCCGACTTGGAGAGTTTTGACAACAAGGAAAGAATGAGCTATGAGGATTTTATGACATTCTTCCATGACTCCTTGAAGAAGAAAAAGAAGGAGATTTTTATGTTGAAGGAAGATAATCTTCAACTAAGAGAAAAGGTGATTCTCTTAGATGAGGAAGTAAAACTTGTCAAGAAAAATGAGGACAAGTTGAAGAAAGAGCTTGAAGAAGCAAGGATGTCACTTGCTAAATTTACTTCGGGTACGGAGAAGCTTAACATTATGCTAGGGTGTGGGAAGATGCCTAGTGACAAAAGAGGCCTAGGTTTTGTTGATGATGAAGCCACACCATCATCCAACAAGACATCTTTTGTGAAGGAAATTGTTCCTAAGTTGCCTCATCAATCTTCTTGCCACAAGAAGACTCTTGAAATGGGTGAATCTTCTAAGAGTGCTCATTTGAAGATTGTCAAGGACAAAGAGATGAGGTATCTAGAAGTTTTGAAGAAGGCTAAGATCAAGCAACCTCAAGCTCAAGGCAAAAGCTTAGCTTCACCTCCTCAACACCCTAGGAGAAAGATTGATCTTGGAGAGTCATCCAAGAATGGCCAAATGAAGATGCCAACAAAGGGTAAAGCTCAATCCCAACATTCAAGAGCTCAACACCCAAACTTTGCACAACCAAGGAGGCACTTTCAACCGGCTTAACCACCTCAACAAGCTAGACCACAAAGGTGCCACCAATCGGCTCAAGCTCCAAAGAGAAGCAAACCGATGCACCATCAAAGACAACCTCATCAACATGGCAATGCCTCGATGAGATCACAATACAATGGTATAAATTCTTACTTTGTACCTACTTGTCATTTTTGTGGTATGATTGGTCACTTAAGACCAAATTGCTTTGATTACATTAAGAGGTGTAGATTAGAGAGCATGAAAGAAAAACGGTTGAAAAAGAGGGCAAGTTTGCATGAACCTAGGGAACTTAGAAATATATCTATGACCACTAGAAATAATAAAGTGGAACCTAGGTGGGTTAAAAAGAGTGAACCCGCTTGCCATTGTGCCAATGTGATACCCGTAGACGCTACTATGTCCAATGGACTTGTTAAGTCTATAGGGGCTCATGCCTCCCATTGACTTGGTTGGAATTGACCCCAATAAGGGGAGCTCAAGCAAAGAGAGCAAACTTGCATGAATTGCCATATGCAAAAAGTTAACTTATTTTATGCTCTTTTATGATTGTTTGAGAATGCTTGGTGAATACATTGATTAATGCTTTAATAATGTTTTTAATAACACCTTGCACGGTTGCCTAGCATGTACTGCATGATTTCTATTTTTGCTTGAGTGTGCTTATCCATTTGAGGAATGTTCTACTTGTTAGTACATGTGATTGACCTCAAATTATTCTCCATGTTCATGATTCTTTGATATGCATTCTTAAGCTCTCTCTTGAAAAAGGGCTACTGGCAATATGACGTGCAGCCGCCCAATGTAGGAAATGGCTACTCATTTGAAACCGAGTGAAAGCCTTCAAGAGAGTTACATTAGCATGATAAACAGAAATACATGCTTGTTAGGATAAAGGAGAAAAACAGAAAAGTTGAAATGTGTTTGATGATGTGTGTGATGCATTGCTTAATAAAGACCTCAAAATTGTTGATTGATGATGTGTCTTGCAACGTAGAAAAGATGATATATTTTTTGATATGATTAGTACACTCTGCACACAAATGCTTGGATATATATCTTCTTGTCATAACAACAGGGCTCTAATTGGTTTGACTTCATTTGGAAAACCCGTTGATTGTTGCTTTGATTGATTCTTATGCATGAGCTCAATAGTGCTTGTATTACATGCTAAGCAACTTTTACACACACACACTTTTCTGTGAATAAAATCTCCTTGAATCTCTCTCAATTACTTGAGTTGCATAAAGTTCGTTTATATGATTATGCAAATTCATTTTGTGCTAATAGCTCTCTTTGCTAAAGCAACCCGATAGGGGGAGCTCCTTTGCCTATCTCATGACAAAAAGGGGGAGAAGTCTTGAGAGATATATGGGGAGCATTGTGTATGCATTGGGGAGAAGTTTGAGAGAGAGTAACCTTTTAGGGGGAGCATTGCACATGCATTGTTTTGTATTGCCTTATTGAGTGCAAATGCTTTTTATGTTTGTTCACCTCACATGCACTTTGTCTTGGAAAAGTGCTTTCTTGCTATTGTGTGTAGGTATGATGATCTACGAAGAGATTGAAGACCTTGAAGACTTAGATTCTTAGGTTTCTCTCTTTGTAACGTAGAATACACTTTTGTTGACCAATAGCTTTATTTTGTGTTTTGTGAGGATTATTTTGTGAGTGGTATTTTGTCATGAAATAGCCAAAGGGGGAGATTGTAAGGACCTCTATTTTGTTATTGGCTTATTTCATGACATACCACATTGGGGATGATTGTGTAATGGGTAGCTTAGGTCATCTTGATGATTATCAAGGCAAGCTTCCAAGCATCCCGGTGACTTCAAGATCAAGAGCTTCAAAAGGTATATCACTTGACCTTGATTCTTGAAAAGATTAGGTGCACACACACACTTGCATGCATCTTTATCTATCTTGCATTTGTTACCATGCATATGTGTTTCATTGATTTGTGCATCTATGTCTTTTAACACACACACTCTCTAGCATGCATGTGTGATATTTACTTTTTGGTTTGGTTGATTGGAGTAAAGTGTCTAGGTTCAAAATATTGGATTTCAATGATTTAAATGTTTTTCAAAACTGACCTTTGTATGGTCTTGTGACCATAACTTTTTACACAAAGTTTTAAATTGAGTTTTGTAAAATTCTGGACAAACTAGACACTCATACCTTTACAACGATATATTATTCGTAATATTTCATGACCGTTTGGATTGGTTTTGAAATCTCCAAAGTGACCACCAAAACAGGGCAACTCTGTTGTTGTCCGTTTCTGACCTTTGGTCACTCCATTGACCATAACTTTTTCTACAGACATTGAAATGTCATTTCATAAATTGGAGTAGAAAGTAGACTTCCATACCTTTCCAACGATATATTATACGAAAGGTTTCGATGTCATTTGGTCATGTTTTGAGTCGCTTGAAAATCAAGCTTTGTGCTGTGACGCTTCGCCGCGGTTCATGTGCCGCGGTTGGGTGACAGCGGCATGCTAGCGACAGAAATAATTCTGTTGTGCCGCGGTTATAGTGCCGCGGTTGGGTGACCGCGACAGCCTAGACCGCGGCAAACCTGGTTCCGACCCTGTTTCGTAATTTGGCCTTATCTCACTCATTTGGAGTCCGATTTGACTCATTTTTGAAGCCAAATTCTTGTAATTGATAGGGCTATCATATCTACACTATAAATACATATCTTTCTCATCATTTTCACTAAGCCACGAAATCAAACCCTAGAGAGAGAGAGGCTCCATTGTTCTTGAGAGAGAAAGCTTCAAGAACTCACCTTTAC
Organism: Acer campestre; assembly: GCA_954870605.1. NCBI lineage: Eukaryota > Viridiplantae > Streptophyta > Magnoliopsida > Sapindales > Sapindaceae > Acer > Acer campestre. The sequence goes on along the minus strand of OX940806.1, from coordinate 3,089,361 downwards.
TCAACCAAACCACTTCCCATGTGCATCTAGCTTCTTCCTAACATCATCCAAGCATGGGTTGTCTTGAATTCTTTGACTAGGTAATCTCTACATGTTCTACATCTCTTTGTTTCATATTTATGACATGTTTGCCTAGGATTAGCATTTAGTTATTAATTAAATGCATGACTCTTTACTTAATGTTGTTTATAACATGTTTGAGTCTTTGATTTTGGTTGAGATGAGTTGATTGTTGATAGCTAGCATGTAGGACTATTTTGCCCTCTAGCTAAGTCTATATGATTTTCATTTAGACATTGATGTGTAGGACTCATTGATTGCATTTGTTTATTGCATTTATAGTTCTAGCCATGTTCATTGACAACATGTGTTGATTGGCATTTTGATTGACAATTCCTTGATTGCACTTGTTAATTGCATTTATTGTCATTGCCATGATTATTGACAACATGTGTTGAATTGGCTTTGTTTGTTGACAATTAGGTTGTTAGAAATCTCTACAACTAATTGAGACCTCATGTATGTGCATGTAGGCTTTGTTGATAACTAGGATGTTGATTTGCATTATAACATCTAGTTAAGCATTTAGTGTAGCCTAGCATTATTTGCATCTTGAATATCATCACATATTCACATAGGTTGTTGATTCTCTTCATGAGTCAAAGTCTTGTGGCTTCTAGGTAAAGTTGCACAAGCAAGGAAAGTCTTGTGGCTACCGGTGGGTAGTGCTCAAGCAATTGGTTGAGTGCCACTGTAAAAGGCCTGCTGGGTAGATTAGGAGTTGCTCACGCCAAGAGTAGTGTATCAGGGGATATCACTAGGGATTGAACCAAGAGTGGCGAGTGGTAGTGTCCATAGCCTGAGGTTATCTAGGGTGAGAGTCCGAGAATCACTTGAGGGTGTAAATTCCTTTTCATATAGTGGATTTCGTTGACCGTGTGTGGCGCACATAACAGCCCGTGGTTTTTTCCCCATGTGGGTTTCCACGAAAAAATCAAGTGTTCTTTAATTTTCCGCATTTTATACTTGATTTTATTGTTTGTGTGATTGGGGTTTTATTTGTAATATTGACTAATCCGAAAATTTGGTAATAACGGATTAACAACCCATTCACCCCCCCTCTAGGTTGTTTAGACACACGCAAGTATCTATTTTCAGGAAACACAGATGTGTCAAAAGCTCTTAATGAAGGTTTAAATGTAGTGGTTGGAAATGGTGGTAGGGTTGATTTTTGGGAGTTACCAGGAGGGGACATGGCTTAACTCAAAGTGGCTTGCCTACGAATTTACGCATTAGCTATCAAGAAAAGTGGTGTGATTCAAGAGTTTGGGTATTGGCAAGGTTCTCAATGGAGCTAGGATATTGCTTTACACATGCCCTTTTTTGACTAGGAACGGAGTCTATGGAACATTCTTTTGAGCCTTCTTGAAAATGTCTCTATTAGGAGGTCATCTCCGGATACTCTGGCTTGGTTGCATCCCCTAGATGGTAAGTTTACTATGGGCTCATTTCGTTTGTGCCTAAAAACCCCCTCTCATGATAGCTGTCCTCACAAAATTGAGATTTTCATTTGGCAAGCCTTAAGAGGAAGGGTTATGGTAGGCCAATTAATGCAGAATTTTGGTATTGCCCCTAGTCTGTCTTTCCTCTATTCTTTCTGTAGCAATGAACCAGAGACCATATCTTACCTTTTCCTTCATTGTCCTTGGACCTGGAAGTTATGGCGAATTTGTATGGATTGGTGGGGAGAGGTTTCTTGCTCCAATAAGCCTCTGATGGAGTGGTTCTTGTTAGGATTATGCTCAATAGCAAGATTGTAATGTTGTTTTTGACAATCTTTTCATATTAATAAAGTGATTTCTGTTTTAACAAATCTTATAGCATTTATAGTTTGATTATTATAATTGTCAAAAGTAAATAATCATAAGGTCAAAAGACTATAAGAAAAGAAGTATTGTTCGTACATCTAGATATGTATGAGGTAGACACAATTCTTTAGTTAGTCTTGAATAATATTCACAACTTAAGATAAAGGTTGGGCACCTTTATCTTGTTAAAGTTGTAGATTCTTTTGCTAGCATTTGAGTGGGATCAAATACGTTATGATGAGTCTAAAATCATCAAAGTGTAGTGTCTTTGGGCAAAAGAATCTGGTGCACTAGGTGCAATGAATATGATCATAGTGAAGCACTTTATCCAGAACAGCCAGTGGATAAAAGTTTTCACTTGAGGACAATCGGAGAGTCTATCTTGATCCTGAGATAAGTGATGGACTTATGGTTACAAGTATTATCATTTGAGCGATCAATGAGTATGATTATATATATAGCATAGTCTATCCTCGATAGTTTAGTGGTATTCATTTGCTAATTGATAGAGGACTTCATTTATAGATATGGACATCGTGGCTCCGTTTATTAAATGAGAGTATAATATTATCATATGGATATTTTGAGGTATTGGATATTAAATCTTAAGGATGAGTTTTCAATAGCGTCTATTAAAATCACTACTACAAAAATGTAAAAAGACATCGATTGTTTACATCGGTTTTTTGATAACCGATTTAAAAAAACTTTTAGAAATCGGTTTTTATAAAAACCGATTTCTTAAATATTGTGGTTTAAAAAGACAACGGTTTTTGGGAAAACCGATATGGATTTCTTTTCCAATAAGAAATCGGTTTTCCTTAAAACTGATGTCTTAAATATTACCATTTGAAAAGACAACGGTTTTTGGAAAAATCGATATGTTTTTTATTTTCCAATAAGAAATCGGTTTCCATTAAAACTGATGTCTTAAATATTACGGTTTGAAAAGACAACGGTTTTTGGGAAAACCGATATGGATTCAAAAGCAAAATTCTGCTGAAATTCAAATCTGACCTATGTCCACATACAAGTGCGCATCTCTAAAAATACTCAACGTTATTTTCTCAAATTTTGATAAAAGAAGGTAGACATGCAAACAAACATTTTTCGTTCAGAAAATATTCCAAAAATCGATTTGGAAAAGTGTGAAAATGAGCGATGAAAACATCTCACTCGCGGATTTGCGTCGCTTCTGACCTTTGACTGAATAATTGATCATAACTTTCAAAATACTAGCCAAAATTTTACGTTCTTTATACCGTTGGATTCGTATCGGAAAATTGAAGAACATTACATGGATGAAAAAATTTATTTATTTACCAAAAAATACAGTTTTAAGGTAAAAGTTTGTACAAAAATTGATCATCTCTAATCGCTTTTGACCTTTGACTGAATAATCGATCATAACTTTCAAAATAATGGCTAAAATTTTACGTTCTTTATACCATTAGATTCATATCGAAAAATTGAAGAACATTATGTGGACGAAAAAATTTATTTATTTACCAAAAGATACAGTTTTAAGGTAAAAGTTTGCACAAAAATTGATCATCTCCAATCGCTTCTGACCTTTGACTGAATAATCGATCATAACTTTCAAAATACTGGCCAAACTTTTATGTTCTTTATACCGTTGGATTCGTATCGAAAAATTGAAGATCCCAACATAGACGAAAAATTTTATTTCCTTGCCAAAAGATACAGTTTTAAGGAAATATTTTGCACAAAAATATCTCCAATCACTTCTGACCTTTGACTGAATAATTGCTCATAATTTTCAAAATACTGCCCAAAATTTTATGTTCTTTATACCGTTGGATTCGTATCGAAAAATTGAAGAACTCAGCATGGACAAAAAAATTTATTTCATTACCAAAAGATACAGTTTTAAGAAAAAAGTTTGCACAAAAATATCTCCAGCAAAACACATGCAAAACCACACAAAAAATGAAATGAAAAATAAACCCACCAATAAATTTTTTTAATAGATGTTTGTAGTAGAAATTAGAATTTTGATTTGTTGAGTAAATTTAAATTTATCAAACAAGTTTTTATTTTTTATTTTTATTTCTAACAACTCATATAGGTTATATATAAATATCGTGCAATAGTTAACACATTTAATCTTGTAGTCAGGCGGTTTACCACTTCGACTTTGAGGTTGCAAGTTCGATTCCTCATATTGACGATTAATTGTGATTATTATTAGAGGTGGGGCTGGCCGACAGTGGTGGCCGGCGGCAACCGGACGACGGTGGCCGGACGGTGGAGCGGTCCGATGGCGAGATTAATTTTTATAATTCATTAATTTTACGTCAGGGTTTTTAAATCGGTTTTATATATAACCGATGTGTTTTCTCATGCTTTTACATCGGTTAAAAACTGATGTCTTTAGCTCGCTTTTTTCTAAATCACTCAAATAGACATCGGTTTTAAAAATTTTAAAAACCGATTTCTTCCATCTAAAATAACCGATTTCTTTTGCGTTTTTTGTAGTAGTGAATATGGCTTCTGGACAAGTCAGAATATCCAAGTTCAAAATGTGGTCATATGAGTAAATATGGTTACTAGGAGAGCTATAGGTGGTCTATGAGCTTTTGGCGATTACTGAGGATACACTATCTCCAATATGATTGTCTAGGGTATGAATGAGAAACCTTTACTTATTCTATCTTTATTTAAGAGTTCAATTTTAGTTCTTTAGTGGAATGAGCTAAAATTAATAGATTGAACCTAAGTGAATCATTTGTTGATTGTGATTAGGTTATGTCTATTGAAGCTTAAATTTAGATAGCCCTCCAAGATCCCCAATCCACACGGACTTGCATGGCACTTGATATATTCTACCGGACTAATTATGGGTCCATCTAGAATTGTATTAAGGCATGTGGACTTGTTTCTTTTAGTAAGAATGAGTCTAGTTCACATATGGGCTTTTTATTAAGGTCCAGTGGATTTAATAAAATGGAAAAAATAATATATAGCCCATGTTATAGACTTGGGCGGCAAGGCTAGTGTATTAGCCTATTATATTATATTATTTTATTATTTAATTAAATGGAAATTATTTAAGTTATTAATTAATTATTTAATTAAAAGTCAAAATCTTTTTCTAACTAGGAAATAGGTTTCTTAGTGTTATACTATTGTTGGTAGTATAATAAGAATCAAAGACTTTATTTGGTAAGTAGATAAATAAAATGAATTTATTTATCTAATCAAATTAGGAAGTTTTTGATATAGTCATAATTGATAATACATTAAAGAGTTGGATTAGGGTTTGGATTCTAAAGTTGATAGGTATTTTGGTGAAACACAAATCCTCTTTTAGGGAGGATTTTGGCTACATGGATGAATCCTCTTTAGGAGAGGATTTCGGCCAACCCTAATATTTTTAGGGGAAGATTTCGATCAGCCTTAATCCTCTTGGGGTGAGGATTTCGGCCACCATATATATACCCCATCATAGAATTCGGCCACCCTTATGCTTGCTTGAGAGTTATTTTTCTTTTGCTTGGAAAATAAAATCCAACTCTAAGACATAGTGTAGAATTTGACCAAGAGGAAAAAGAAAGGATAATCGTTTTATTTCGATAGTGCACTAGTAGCTTTTACATCAAAAGGCTTTGTGCACAACTTCGAATTAGGTTCACGCGGGTTTTGATCAAAGATTGAAAATTCACAAGTGATCAAACGATCTTCGTTTTCTCTTGGAAGTTTTTGTGACTAACAAAAGAAAAAGTTTTTTGTTATCCATCATCAGGTACACAATTCAAAGAAAGGGAGACCACACTCCTAGCTGATTTACGTTCGTGATTGGATTGGAAGATCTTATGGATTACAATCGACGCAACATCAATTGTTACATGAAAAAGGTACGATACTTTTATTATATGTTAATTAATCAAGGGTTAAGGTCTATCTTTAAAAAGGAAATTTTTTAAAATATACAAATCTATTTTTTGCTTCCGCCACGTGTATTTTCCCTACAGTTCTTAGGTTGGCCTGGTTTATGCCCATAGTCGAAGTTTGGTTGTGCTTGGAATACTCTTTTTGTTGCTATGTTATGGTCTGTTTGGGAGACCATAAACCAAAGAATTTTTAATAACGTTCACAATTCGATTGATCAGGTGTCTGACCTTGTGAAATTCAGAATTGCGTGGTGGTATAAGTTCCATGGCAAAGGTTCTAAGCTTCCCATTTCCACCATCCTTCTTAACCTTCAGGATAGTTGCGCACTGATTCAAATCAATATATTGGAAGGAGGGGTTGTGTCTGGACACCTACTCTGGGCACCGTTTTGAAATTTAATGTGGACGGCTCGTCTAGGGGTAATCTTGGAGCAGCCGGAATTAGAGGTGTCTTGAGAGACAACTCGGGGAAGGTTTTAGGCTAGTTTTCTGATTTTGTGGGGACTCAAGATTCACTTACAGCTACAATCTTTGCTCTTCACAGAGCAGTTTCGTTATGTTCAAGCTCAAATTCTTTCTATGGAAATTAGGTGGATTTTGTTAGTGATTCCAAAACAGCTGTCTCCTAGATAAACTCTGAGGGCTTAGGTAGCCTGAATCATTTGCAGCTCATCTTAGATATCCACTTTCACCTGAATTCGCTAAGGAATGCTCAGATCATTTTCAATCCAAGATCTTCCAACTCTTATGCTGATTCGTTGGCCGAAAAAGGAGCTAGTCAAGAGGGGATCAACCTCATTTGGGATTTCCTGTAATGTTTGTGCTTGGCTGAGCTCTATTTTGCTCTATTCTCTTTTCTTATGTTTTTTCTTGCTTTCTTGTTGTGTGCAAGTGCTGTGTTGTTTTGGTCCCTTTGTGGCTGTTTTGCCCTGTTCCGGCTGCTGGCCATTTCTTGTTTGCTGTCTGTTTGGCCTCTTTTGGCTTGTTCAATGAAATTAGCTTTTCAAAAAAATAATAATGATATTTTAAAAAATGCATTAAATGCTGAAATAGATTATTCCATAATCACTTTCAAAAATTAACTCTCACCAACTTCTCAAAATCACTATCAAAACTTGCCATATTATTAATTAATCATTTTTGGAAGTTTTATCAAACATCATTTTATGTCAAAATTATAAATAATATGATTTTAACTTTTTAAAAGAAATACCAAACTGGCCCTAAATATGCATATCAATATTTGTTTCATTTTAAAGATCTTAGCGAGAACTTTCCAACGGTATATTTTTTGAAATAAATATTTTTGGAATTAAGTAGAAAAGGATTAAATTAGGATTTTTATAAAATGTAAAGTAATGATGTTAGTAATAAAAAAATAATTTTAGAAAAAGAAAAATATTTAGTGTAATGAACATTTTGGTGTAACACTGTTCATTACACCAAATATCATGTCTTGAGAGTTGCAATTTGGTGCTTCATTGGAGCACCAAACAATTTGGTGTCCCATTGAAGACTTGGAGTTGGCCCTACACACGAGAATCACAAAGACAATATTTTTCATTTCTCTATAACATCATAAATTTAAATATTATGGTTAATATTTGAGTCAATGAGTCGAGTCTTTCTTGCCTTGTTGAAAGGAAAGGGGAGTTTGTTATTAGTCATTGCGTACCCATCAAGTAATTTTCCATGTACCTCACATTTGTGATTTTCATGTATACCCCATTTTGTACTTCTTTCACTCTTTTTCAACAAGTCTTTGCTATGGAATTTCCAAGTAACTGGCGTGTTTTTAAGGATAGAAAACTGAAAGCACAATATAAAAGGAGTGATACAAAGGCTTGTTAGTTTTAGTAGTTGATCATTGATCAATCAATATATGCTTAGCCGTTGTTATTGCCAAATAGGCAATTCTGGAATGGCTCTTGCCACTTATCTTATGTTCTTCCTTATCTCTCACCAGTTACTTCTCTCTTTATCCGAAGAAGAAATCAATCCAAGATGCCCACCTTTTCAATGTGGTCATCTTGGCTATATTAGCTTCCCCTTCTCCAATCGAACGCATCCTGAGTGTGGGTTGTTCGTGGTAGATAACTGCAATGAACTACATGGTCAGAAGATTCAGTTGGTGAAAAATGAATCATTCTTTTATGTTAAAGACATTTATCAGGATAATACACTGATGCTTCATGACAAACTGGTTCCAGAGCCCATTGAGAATTATAGCTGTAAATCCTTCAGAAACTTGACACTCCCTCGTTCTCCTTTTTTCACTTTTAATATCACATTCAAGTTGTCCCTATTTAATTGTCCACATACTCATTACAGTATCCCCAAAAATTTTAGTTTACTCTGCAATCATTCCACTCACTCCATTATCTATGACAAGGATTTCTTTAAGTTCAATCATTCTAAGTATCACAATCGGTCAAATATTAGGCAGCCAAGTCCTTCAGATCAATGTTTAGTTATTCATCCCCCAGTGGCCAAGACTCAAAAAAATGTTGTCTTTCAAGATATGTTTACCGGTTGGTTCTATCTTCAAATGAATGTAACGAGAGAATGCTATGAGTGTCACCGGAGAGAAGGCGAATGTCAAAGTGATAGCAAGGGAAACTTTAATTGTTCAAAAGCAGAAACAGGTACCAAAATTAAAGTTGGGTTTAGAACTCATCATGGATGCATTCATGTTCTACTTTCCGTGTTTCATTGTTTTCCATATATATTGGCTATATCTATTACAAGTTATTAGTCGTTTTATACAATTATAGAAGCTGTGTGTATTTTAATATTCCGCCATAAAACATATTCTTGTATCTGTACATAAATTGCTCTACTAATTTTTATTGGTCTCTTAATTACCTGGTTTTCGGAGAATGTGACTCTATTATAGCAAGTTCTAACTCAGTTTTATGAGATGACCAGTTTTGTCCCTTCTTCTTACAATTTTCTTAAGGAAGGATGATACCAATTTTTGTCTCATTCCTATAGATTTAAATGTTTAAACTAAAGTCATGTTAGTTTTAACTTTTGTTGCAGGACATCAAAAACTGCCATTGAAGCTAGAACTAGGTAATACACCTCTTTGATTACAATACATTAAAATCATTTCAGATTTCTCTGCCTCATCATCTGCTTTTTTTTTTTTTTTTTTTTTTTTTTCTTGCAAACTTCAATAAAAAGCTATTATTCTGTGATTTTCCTCTAAAGCAAATCTGCAGTTACAACTCTTGTTTTTTCTCATTAGGTTTTGGAATAGTAGTACCAACACTCCTAGTTGTGGTTCTGTCCATCTATATTGTATGGAATCGCAAGAGAGAAAAATATTCTTCTCCAAACTTCCACTCAAGATACACTTCTTCTGATCCCTCCCCAAAATCAGACCTGGAAACAACCAGTGTCTTCTTTGGAGTTCCCATCTTCTCCTATAGTGAACTTGCAGAAGCCACTAATAATTTTCATCATGAAAAAGAACTTGGAGGCGGAGGATTTGGAAGAGTATACCATGGTAAGAAGATATACTTTTGTATGTCTCAATTGAATGAACATGTATATTAAACTTAGACACAACTGCTTAAGAAAAAGGAAAATAAAAGAGTACAAATTAAGAGTAATAACAGCTTGCTAAATGGCCTATTTGATCCTTATAAATCAGGAATACTCAGAGATGGACGTGAAGTTGCGGTCAAGCGCCTATATGAGCACAACTGCAGAAGGGTTCAGCAGTTTAGGAATGAGATTGAAATCCTCACACTTTTGCACCACAAAAATCTTGTCTTGCTTTATGGCTGCTCTTCATGTCGCAGTCAGGGTCTCCTCCTTGTCTATGAATTCATCCCCAATGGCACTGTTGCTGATCATCTCTATGGTGATCGAGCGAACCAATGTTTGCTCACATGGCCTATTCGTATGAACATCGCAATAGAAACTGCTACCGCATTGTCTTGTCTCCATGCTTCTGATATCATACATCGCGATGTGAAAACTAACAACATTCTCCTTGACAATAAATTCTGTGTGAAAGTTGCAGATTTCGGGCTTTCCCGATTGTTTCCCACTGATGTTACTCATGTCTCAACTGCTCCACAAGGAACTCCAGGCTATGTTGACCCAGAATATCATCAAAGCTACCAGCTAACTGATAAGAGTGATGTATATAGTTTTGGAGTTGTACTTATTGAGCTAATATCATCAATGCCTGCAGTCGATATGTCTAGACATGCAAATGAGATTAATTTGGCTAACTTAGCAATAAACAAGATTCAGAAACGTGTAGTCGATGAGCTGATTGATCCATGTCTCGGATCTTACTCAGATGAAGATGTAAAAAGAATGGCAACTTCAGTGGCCGAACTGGCTTTTCTATGTCTGCAACAAAGTAGGGAAATGAGACCTACCATGGATGTTGTTTTGAAGGAATTGGAGAGAATTAAAAACAAAGAATGTAAGACAGAGAATCTAAAAGAAGAGGTTGATGATGCCAAGGAAGAGTTGAAGAGTATGCAGCAGCCAGAACCATCAACACCACATTGTGAAGAAACTGCTTTGTTGAAGAATATCAAGTTGCCACCTTCACCAATTTATGTGACCGAAAATTGGTTCAGTAATAGCACTACATCTAATGTGAGTAACTAAGGGTCCTCTTACATGCTGCTCAAATTAATTTCAATGGTGATGATGTGAAGTATGTTTTGATAGCCATCTGCTGTAATTTTTGGGATGTATATCTATAGAAAAATATAAATCATATATGATTATGGACAGGTTAAGGCAAGAAGGAATGTTTATAGTAAATGGAGCTGTTTTCTGTTTCATTGTTTTACTAGATTCATATTTGGGAGAAGTTCCATTAAGTTTACAAATAGCTATAGATCTCTTGTAAGAGAGGTTTCTGAGAAATGATATGAGACTTAAATGGAAAAGTTTGGAATTTTTCGAGGGATGCGACAATTTTAAAACGGCAGAATTTCACATAAGTCTCACTTTTTGGTGATTTGTCACCTTTATAAATGTCGTTTCATATTCATCATTTTAGTCCCTATTTTTTATTTTTTAAAAAAACTCATCACTTTAGTCCATTTGACTAAATTTTTGAAAGTCAACTATTTTAAAACCTGAGAAAGTACTCTTTTGCCCTTATTAATATTTTATTTAGCTAAAATGATAGTCTTAACTTTAAATTAAAATGAAAAACAATAAAATTCTCAATAATAAAATCTAAAATAAATTGATTACAAAAAAAAAAAAAAAAAAAAAATCTTAAATAAATAACAATAAAAAATTCCATTAATTTTTTCTTATTTTGTATTTTTTTCATAATTGATATTTATTTAGCTAAAATGATTATCTTTGTATTAAATAATTATTTTTCATAGTTTTTTTTGTGATATATTTATTTCAGATTTTATTATTGAGCAGTTTATTTTTTTCATTTTAATTTAAAACTAAGATAATCATTTTAGTTAAATAAAAATCTATTATTAAAAAAAATACTAAATAAGAAAAAATTAATGGATTTTTTAAATTATTTATTTAAGATTTTTTTGTAATCTATTTATTTATGATTTTATTACATTTTAATTTTATTGTTTTTCCATTTTAATTTAAGTTAAGATAATCATTTTAACTAAATTAAATAGTAATAACGGAAGAAGTGTGGGTTTTAAATAGTTGACTTTTAAATATTTGGTCAAATGGATTAAAGTGACGAGTTTTATAAAAATATGAACTAAAGTGATAAATATATAAAGACAAATTGCCAAAAAAAAATTGGACTTGTATGAAATTCTACATTTGAAAACCAATGATATCTGTTTGTATGATAATAAAATATCTATAGAAATTAAAGAAATATTTCTAGCATGTTTGTTTTGGGACCATTTGGTTAAGTTTATCTGTTTGGGGAATTGTGATGATTGATGACCTCAACTCAACATCCCTTTTTCTGTGTCCCGCCAAGTTTAGATTTTTTTTTTTCTCGTATTCAAAGTCCTTTTTCGATTTCACAACATTTAATGACTTTTTTTAAGAGGAATTTGACAAGAAAACAAGAAAACAAATCTAGACGTGTAGAACAAACAAAGGAAACAACTTGAAGCTGTCAACATAAATTTGAATGTTATTCAAGAATCAATGAGTCAAGTCTTTATAGTACTTGTAAACAGGGAAGGGGGTTGTTAAACTTGTGATTAGTCAGTTACCTACTAACAGGTCTTTGCTACCAAATTTTTAAGTCAACTGGCGTATTTTAAGGATAAACAACTGGAAGTACTGATAAGAAACAGTATATGACAGAACAAAATAATAGAAGTGATCGATACGGAGATTTGCAACTTTTGTGTTGTGTGTGTATATGTGTGTAAGGCAGATTGTGGGTAGCTTAAGGCAAGAGGGAATGTAAATAGCAGATGGAGCGCTCGCTTCTTTTTTTTTTTATTTTTTTTTTTTATAATACTATTTTTCCCCTTCTGTTGTCCGTTATTAGTGTAATAATTTATTCAGAAAAAAAAAAAAAAAAAAAAAAAACAAGAGATTGGTATAAACTATACAGGTTCTGGGTCCAAAGATACCTTATCAAATATCAAGAACTAGTATTCTCACTATTATAATTTCTTTTTGGGTTATTATCATTTTGGTCCATATGTTTTTGCACGTTATGACTTTTTTAATTGTCTTTTCATTTTTCACTGGCATGGTGATAAGAAGAATTTGGGGATGAGAAGAAGAAAGAAGAAGAAAAGAGGTTTGGGAAGCGTTTGTATTAATTCTCATACTTTATTCAATGCAAAACTGGACCTTAAATAGGCCAGTACCAAATACAAAAGGGAATTCCCAATTAATAGGAATACATTGTTAGTGGAGCTGAAGATCTGGAGGTCTTTCAGCCACTATGAAACTGCTAACTAATTTATTCCTTGACTAAATCAAAAGCATCCAAATAAACAAAATACTGACAACAACTTGAAAACAACTTCCTGACTTGGTCTTGGCAATTGCAAGCAATCCCCCACGTTGCAACAATGTAGAGACCTGCAAGAAGGTTTCTTATCATTCCTCCCCACTTAGAGAGACCTTGTCCTCAAGGTTAAAATTCGGATATTGCCTAGAGAATCGCCATAAATTTTCCCAAGACGCATCCTCTTTAGGGGCCCCTTTCCACTGGACCAATATTTCTGTTTTTGGTCGATACTTCCCCTTCTGTACAATGCGACGGTCCAAGACAATTTCAGGTTCTGGTAGCATTGTTGCGTCATCAGTCATCGGAGGAAGACCCGAAATAACAGCTTCGACAGGCCCCCATTTCCTCTTAAGCATACTAACGTGGAACACATTATGGATTTTAGCACCAACTGGAAGTTCCAGTTTATAAGCCACCGAACCCACACGAGCAAGGATTTTAAAGGGTCCAAAGAACCTGGGAGCCAACTTTAATGAACTCCGAAAAGACCCCGTCTTTTGTCTGTATGGCTGCAAACGTAAATACACGAAATCATCCACCTCAAATGAAACATCCCTACGATGAAGGTCAGAGCTTTGTTTCATCCGAATCTGAGCAACTCTCAAGTTCTGTTTCAGCTCACGAAGTATGGTGTCTCGAGAGCGTAAGAGGTCATCTACTGCTTGAACCTTGGTTGTTCCCGGAATATACGAAAGCAATGAGGGAGGAGGAATACCGTAAACAACCTCAAAAGGAGACAATTTGGTGGCGGAATGAGTTGCCGTATTGTACCCGTACTCAGCCCATGGTAGCCACTCCATCCATTTCTTTGGTTGGTCAAAGGTGTAGCAACGCAAATATTGCTCGAGGACGCGGTTGACGACTTCTGTTTGACCATCTGATTGTGGGTGATAACTTGAGCTGAAACAAAGAGAAGTACCATGGAATTTGAAAAGGGATTTCCAAAAGGAGCTGATGAAAATTCTGTCGCGATCGCTCACGATGGACAATGGCATCCCGTGCAAGCGCACAATTTCACTGACGAATGCCTTGGCCACGGTTACTGCAGTGAAAGGATGTCTTAAAGGAACGAAATGTGCATATTTGGACAATCGATCGACTACTACCATCACCACATCGTACCCTTGCGAAGTAGGCAACCCTTCGACAAAGTCCATCGAAATTTCAGTCCAAATCCTCTGTGGAATGTGCAGCGGTTTGAGCAAGCCAGCAGGTTTGAGAGTGTCGTACTTACATCGTTGGCAAACATCACAGCATTTGATGAACTCCTTTACTGACTTACGAAGACCTGGCCAAACGAAGCTAGCAGTGACACGACTAAGTGTCTTTAGGAAACCAAAATGACCCCCAGAAGGTGACGAATGGGCCTCTTTTAGTGCTGTCGGCAAGAAGGATGAACTGGGACTCAAATGTATCTTACCATTTTGCATCCAAAGACCATTTCGTTTCACAATTGTACGACAACTTGGGCGTGATAAAGTAGAGTAGTATGGATCAGTGTTTACCTCTTGCTGCAATTCGGTCAACCATTCAGCCACTGGAAGTGTCAAGGCATGGAATTGAAAGGTGGTGATGCGGGAAAGAGCATCGGTGCCTTGATTTTCTTTTCCACGTTTATACTGGATAGAGTAATCGTACCCCATGATTTTGGGCAGCCATCGAGCCTGAGACGGGGTGGTTATACGTTACTCAAGAAGGAACTTCAGACTTCTATGATCAGTTCTAATAACAAATGGTTTGCCCAGCAGATAAGGACGCCATTTACGGACTGCCTTCACCACTGCTAACATCTCTTTGTCATAAGTTGATAATGTTTTTGCTGAACCTTTCAGGGCCTCACTGAAGTAGGCGATCGGCTGCTCTTCTTGGATCAGAATGGCCCCTAAACCAGTCCCACAGGCGTCGCATTCGATAACAAATGGTAGGGAAAAATCTGGGAGACGCAAAACCGGGGGAGAGGTGAGCGCTGCCTTCAATTCGTCGAAGGCCGACTGGGCTTCAGGAGTCCATTTGAACCCATCTTTTGTCAAGAGGCGGGTCAAGGGTGCAGCTATGGTGCCGAATCCGCGAACGAACTTCCTGTAGTACCCTGCAAGACCCAGGAAGCCACGAACCCCCTTAGCCGAGTTAGGTACCGGCCATTGTTGGACTGAGAGAATTTTATTTGGGTCCACTGCCACTCCTTCCCATGATATCCGATGGCCTAGGTAGTCTACTAGAAGCACCCCAAATTGGCATTTGGACTTTTTGACAAATAATTGGTGGTCCATCAAGAGCTGTAGAACTTGCCTAACGTGACATAAATGTTCTTGCCATGATCTGCTGTAAACAAGAATGTCATCAAAAAAAACCAAGACAAACCTTCTCAAGAATGGTCGGAATATGTCGTTCATAAGGTTTTGGAAGGTGGCCGGCGCGTTCGTCATGCCAAATGGCATCACTAGGAACTCGTAGTGCCCGTCATGCGTTCGGAATGCAGTTTTTTGGATATCCTCGTCTTGTACTCGAATTTGATGATACCCAGAGCGTAAATCAAGTTTCGAAAAATATTTCGCTCCATGTAGTTCATCAAGCAATTCGTCGATGACAGGAATCGGAAACTTGTCCTTAACGGTAATGTCATTCAGGGCACGGTAGTCGACACAGAAGCGCCATGATCCGTCTGATTTTTTTATTAATAAGACCGGTGAAGAGAAGGGACTTTGACTCGGTCGGATGATGCCAGTTTTGAGGAATTCGCGAACCAGTTTTTCGATCTCATTTTTCTGGTAATGTGGGTACCTGTAGGGTCTAGTGCTTACCGGAGGCTGACTCGGAAGCAAGGGAATCCTATGATCATGGTGGCGAGATGGTGGCAGCTTAGTGGGTTCCTCAAAAATGCTTGAAAACTCGGCCAAAACAGCAATGAGGTTTGCTGGAATCTTCTCACTCGGTGGCGAAAGAATTGGGGCAGCCGTACCCATGTGAAGAAACAAAACATTACCTGTCAACTGTGAGAGCTCCTTGTTGCTCATTGGTGCCAAGTCGGAACGGCGCAAACCTTGCAAAATATATGTTTGGTCAGCCAAAGTGAAGGACATGCGAAGTCTCTTGTAATCTGTCTCAATTGGGCCCAAGGTCTCCAGCCATTGAATCCCGAGAACAACCTGGCAAGCCGCCACCGGAAGGACGTAAAAATCAGCTTGGATCGTCAATCCTTGGATGACAAGCGATAACCCCAAGCACCGAGAAGTGCATTCGATTGTTTCCTTGTTCCCAACTGTCACCTGAAATGTTTTACCACAAGTTACCTGTAATCCCAACTTGTTCACCACTGTCTGGTCAATGAAATTGTGGGTGCTACCACTGTCAATAAGCACCGTCAAATCCTTGTTTCCTACCCGACCGGTGACGCAGAATGTCTGTGGATGAGTTGTACCTGCTAGAGCATGAAAAGAGATTTCGGGAATGGCCTGTGCAGCCTCTTGCAGCGGCAGCTCAATCTCCATTTCAACATCTTCAATTTCTTCCTCCGATATCGTGTCTACCATCATGAACAATTGAGGACGTGCGCAACGGTGCCCCGGAACGAATTTTTCGTCGCAATAAAAACAGAGGCCTTGTTCGCGTCTGTCTCTGGCCTCTGGGCCTGTGATTCTGCGAATGGGAGGTTGATATTTACCTGGTACCTGAGTCGTTCCCTGTGTCTGAGGTGGTCCAAGAAGTCCCGCATTAGGAAGAGGCAGTGACCGTGTATGGGCAGCAGGTATGGTGGCTCGGAATGGAGCTCCAAGACGTCTCTGAAGATGATTTCGCTCCTCGATAAGGTGAGCAACACTGATTACGTCGGATAAATTCCGTGGCTGCTTGACACGCACGTCTAATCGTATATCATCCTTCAATCCTGAAATGAAACAACCCACCAAAAAATTTTCTGGTAAGTCATCAATTTGGTGTGACAGTTTCTCGAAGGATTCCTGGTAGGCGTTCACAGTTGTGGTTTGTTTTAGTCGGGACAGGGCTTCCGATGGATCTTCGTAGTCGTTTGGTCCAAAGCGTTTGAGGAGGGCCTTGGTGAATTCTGCCCACGTCAAGGGTCCACGGTACTTGGTGTACCAACGATACCATTGAAGTGCCGTTCGCTCTAAGTGAAAGGATGACAGCTGCACCTGATGTTGGGGTTCGACTCCCTTGAAATCGAAATACTGTTCTGATTTAAAAATCCATCCAGTCGGATCACCTTCTGCGAAAGTCGAAAAATTTAGTTTCAAATGGCTGTGATTCCGGTCAAGGTTGGTTGTAGTCAGGGCGGGTGGACCACTGTGAGAGGCCTCTCCTGCCGAGAACGGGTTAACATCTCTTTCGGAAGCGGGTGGCGGTGTATGGTTTTGCTGTAGTCTCAAGGCCTGTAATTCGTTAAGAATCTGCTCAAACCTGGAATCACTGGCGACCCAACGAGATTCATGCGTGGCGAGAATCTCCTGGACTTCAGCGCGGAATTCGGCATGGGATTTCCCACGTGTTTCCATTAAATCGAATGGCTCTGATACCACTTGATAATAAGAATTTGGGGATGAGAAGAAGAAAGAAGAAGAACAGAGGTTTGGGAAGCGTTTGTATTAATTCTCATACTTTATTCAATGCAAAACTGGACCTTAAATAGGCCAGTACCAAATACAAAAGGGAATTCCCAATTAATAGGAATACATTGTTAGTGGAGCTGAAGATCTGGAGGTCTTTCAGCCACTATGAAACTGCTAACTAATTTATTCCTTGACTAAATCAAAAGCATCCAAATAAACAAAATACTGACAACAACTTGAAAACAACTTCCTGACTTGGTCTTGGCAATTGCAAGCAATCCCCCACGTTGCAACAATGTAGAGACCTGCAAGAAGGTTTCTTATCACACGGTTCCTATGTTTTTTAAAAAAACCCATCAATTTGGTCCCTCCGTAAGTCAAATGTTAGTCAGAGTTAACAGAATAAAGGTTTTTTTGGTCTTTAAAGAAAGAACCTGCCACGTGTCAACACCACAAAAAGATATTTGTATAACTCAAAATAAAATTAATAAGAAAAACAAATTAAAATTTTATATAATAAGGAAATAATAACATTAAAAAATTATTATTCGTTTATATAACAAAATTATTATTTTTAAATAGGTAGATGGATCTCCACCGCCCATCTCAGATATGGACGGTGGTGTTCCAATTACATAAAATAAAAAATAAAAACGAATAAATAAATAAATAAAAAAGAACATTCATTATCATCAGTTTTCCAGAGCAACTAGAACACCCACCAAAAAATTTGGGTTTTCCAAATCCAGATCGTGGATTGGTTGGTTTTCAAGACAAAAAAAAAAAAAAAAAAAAAAAATTGTTTTCCAAACCCATCAACCCATCTCAAAGCAAACCCAAAACCCATCAACAATCACCACCGCACGATCAAAAACCCCACTAGAAATCAAACCCAGAACACCCCCACCCACACCAAACTAAAGCTTCAACATCTTCAAACACCACAAATCGAATCGAACCTTCAACCACCCAAATTGAACCGTACCCACACCCACCCATAGCAAATCAAATTAATTTGAGAGGATGAAAACTAGCGCTCAAAAACAGAGAGAGAAGAGAAAGATAGATGGCAATGGGTTTTTGAGTGTGATTTTGTTTTTTTGTTTTTTTTTTTTTTTAATTGATTGAATAAGTGATAGTACCCATTTTTACACTTGGTGTAGCCCTATTTCCTATCTTGCCTAGTTTGATTCGCTAGTGCCAAGGTCGATCACCATGTGGGATGTGATGGCCCAGATTTTTCTTAGTAAATACTTCCCTCCTGGAAGAGCAACTCAATTGATGAACAAGATTCATGAGTTCTCACAATTTGAGTCGGAGTCCTTGTATGAAGCATGTGAGAGATACAAGGAGTTGCTAAGAAAATGCCTTTGCCATGGAATGCCTAAGTGGTCAATTGTGGAGAAATTCTATCAGGGTATAAACTTGTCCACACGCCAATTTGTGGATGCTTTAGTTGGTGGGTCTTTGATGAACAAGTCGATGGATGCGGTTTATGATTTAATAGAAGATATGTCTGTAAGAAATAGCCATTCGGGGAGTGAAAGGAAGGTGCACAAGAAAGCACCCATTGTGTTGGAAATCGATCAACTGACATCATTACAAGCCCAAATTGAGGCATTAACGAAGCAGGTGGTCAAGTTGGGCACTAGTTCAAGCACAAGCTTAAGTGCAGGCCAAGTAAATATGGTGAGCTGTGAAATATGTTCAGGACCTCATGTGAGCATAGATTGCTAAGTGGGAAACCCATTTGCTCTCGGATCCTTTGAGCAAGTTTCCTTTATGAACTACAATAGGAACTTCACAACCAAAATCCAAATCCCCAAAATGACCCAAATTCAAACACATACAACACAGGGTGGAGAAATCACCCAAACTTCTCATGGAAAGATAATCAAAACAAACCATTTCAACAAGCAAATGTGAGGCAACCACCGGGTTTCCAAAATCAATCATTCAACAATCAACAAGAGAAGAAGCCCACCTTGGAGGATATTTTCTCCAAATTCATGATCAAGAAAGATGCCCAGATGGAGTTTCAAGATAATTTTTTGAAGAAGCTTGATGCAAAGATAGATCAAGTTGCACAACATTCTCAAGCATTGATCAAGAATGTAGAGGTGCAAATGGGGCAATTGGCAAGGGTTATTCAAGAAAGAAAACAAATGGCATTGCCAAGTAACACAAAGATTAACCCAAAGGAGCAATGCAATGCTATTTCTTTGAGAAGTGGCAACATAGTTTAGCATCCAATTAGGGGTAAGCAAGCGGAGAAGGAGGTAAACAAGGGTATGACACATGAAGATTCTACCTCTCAATTCCCTAGAGAGGAAGAAAAGAAAGAAAATGATCTACCCAACACATCTTTCGATCTACCTCCCCCACCGCAAGTCAAGGCATATTTGCCTTCAATCCATTACCCACAACGTCTCAAGAAACACCAAGATGCTCAAAGCTTTGCTAAGTTTTTGGAGACTTTTAAGAAACTTCACATCAACATACCATAACAGTTGCACTCAAGGAGTAGTGTAGCGCAATCCTGTAAGGTTTTAGATTTGTATTGGCTTGATTCCACTGCAAAACTCTCTTCCTCTTGCAAGGCATAAGTGCACACACACACAATTCATACATGTGTGTCCCTACATCGTTGAGCAAAAAACATACACATACATTACATTCATATGTGTCCCTATATCACTATGCTTATTTGGTAATAACACATTCACACACGTGTTGTAGTATGCTCATGCATTATTCTTAATTTGACAAATATTATAGTATTGCATGTTCTAGAACTATCTCTAGGAAATTGCATACTTGTGTCATCTTGTATTTATTTGTTTGGGTTTTGTTTTTTTGAACTTGAATATGATCTCGTATGATTCCTTCTTGAGTTATGGTCATTTTGGCTACTTACTCATTAGATTTCGAGTTCAAACGAGGAAGTTACGCTACTTTACATTCTCTTACAATGCATTGTCTTTGTCGTCGTGTATTGAGTTGAATTCATAACCTTTGGTCAAATTTTCATAGTTTTCCTCTTGTGTAATTGAGTTACGGTTCATAATCCAAAGGCAGATTCAAATTTGGAGTTCGGAGGCCGGAGAACGGTCGAAGAACGTGAGAGGTGCGTGAAGGGAGTGAAGGAGAAGAGAGGGGGCGAAGGGCCAACCACCCTCTCTCCCGTAGAGGCGTGTGGCCACCATGGGAGGGACACCTCTCTGCCTCCCCGTGGTGGCTACGCACCTCCGCGGGAAGCATGAGTGGTGGTGGCTTAATTCCCGTTTTGCCCTTGCTTCTCTCCAAGTGTTTTCCTTCCCTATATATTTCAAAGGGTAAAAATGATTTTAGTCCCTCTAGTTTGCCTTATTGTTCGGTTTGGTCCCCCTAGTTTCAGGATTGGCCCGTTTAGTCCTTCTGTTACAGAATTCGTTAAAAACAAACGGTCTGGCAAGATCAGAAGCCAAAATGACCTTAATGCCCCCTAAAGTCTGACTTTTGATGAAAATACTATTTTACCCTTCTTATAAATATTTAAATTATTAAAAAATAACAAAATTTTAAATTAAACTTTAGCCATGAAAATAAAGTTTAATAAAACAGAAATTAAAACTTTTTTTAATGGCAAGATCAGAAGCCAAAATGACCTTAATGCCCCCTAAAGTCTGACTTTTGATGAAAATACTATTTTACCCTTCTTATAAATATTTAAATTATTAAAAAATAACAAAATTTTAAATTAAACTTTAGCCATGATGATAAAGTTTAATAAAATAGAAATTAAAACTTTTTTTAATTAAACTTCAAAAACAGAAATTAAAAAATAAAAAAGAAATAAAAACAATTATCATCATCATCACCCACAGCCAACATCATCCCACATCCATCATCATCATCGACATCAACTTCACCTGTTCACCAGCAGCATTCATCACCAAAATTCATCAAAATTCATCACCAACTTCACCAACTTCACTTGAACAAAATCCAGATTCATCACCATTGATTCATCCCCACCAGTTCATCTAGAGAAAAAAAAGATCCAATCCCGAATTGCATAAGCATCCAATCCAAATCTACATCCAATCCATATATGCATCTCAAACATTAACTCCACAATACACACAAATCCATCGAAATCAAACCAAGGCCCATCAAAATCCACACCTTACCGTTACTTGGTGATGCCATGGACGAGATCATGATCGTCGGCGCCGTCGTCTAGTTCATATCAGATCCAGAGGCAACGCGGAGGAGAGACGCGAGTCCAGAGCAACGCAGAGAAGCAGATCGACGGAGTGAGCAGAGGAGAAGATCATCGGAGGTGACGAAGCAATCCGGGTCGACCCGGATGTACAATAACAACAATAGTGGAATCAATTGGATAGGTTTGATTCCGGATCAATTTTTACAAACAAATTTGGGTTCGATTCCAGATCTGGGTTGGGTTGAACCCAGCTGTTTGTGTGTGTGTTTGATGAACAATATGCAGTGAAAGAGAGAAAGATGAGTGGGAGAGAAAGAGAAAGGGTTTGATTGGTTTTTTAATTTTTAATATTTTTTTTAATATTTTTTTTTTTGTAATTGTTTATTATTTCAATTATTTATACATCAAGTTACCATTTTGCCCTTCTTAAAAAACATTCTAGAAGCACACAAGACAACTTTACCATTTTACCCTTGCACCATTGATGGAATTTTTAAAAACCCTAACAGAATTGGACGGTAGGGACCTAACCAACCATAAACCTAAACTACGGGGACCAAACGGGCCAATCCTGAAACTAGGGGGACCAAACCGAACAATAAGGCAAACTAGAGGGACTAAAATCATTTTTACCCTATTTCAAATCCCGTGTAATCTCTCTCACAACATGTGCATTTTTGTTTCAATCATAACTCTCTCATTCCAACTCCGAATTGAGTGATTCAAAAACTAAAATCATTTTTCTTAAAGAGAGGAACAAGTTCCAAGCATTTTCAAAGTCAAAAGATGTCCAAATTATTCACATAAATCTGATCCTCAGTTCGTGGTTCATCTTTTGTATGTCAATCATCTTCTCTCCATTTTTCTTATGGTCAACTTGATGGATCTTATTATTTTATTGATGACAAATGTTTAGAGTGATTTTGATTCCATTTGTAGACTTGTTTTGATTGATTTCGAAATTAGCTATTGTGTTTTGATTGAATATGTTCTTAACTAGTTTTGAAGATCATGAACTTGAATCTAGAATAACTTTGTGATTTGATCTTGATTGTTTGATTCTAGGTTTTCATCACATGTTCATGAACTAGGATTTTTGATTGTTCTATCTATCATTTAAATCTAGTTCTTGTTTAGATTGAATATGTTGTGGATTTCAAGTGTTAACTTTTTCACTTGATTTCAAAGCTAGTTTGTGTGCTTTCAATTGAAGATTTGTGGTTCTAGCTTTGATTGACATGTTTAGGTTTCTATATAATTTTGTGGATGATTTCGAATGCCTAATCTAGATCTCTAATTACATGTTCATAAGAATTAGTTACATTTGCTTGTGAGCTTGATTTGTGCTAATCTAATTCTTCATAGAGTGCGTTTGATCTACTTACTGTATTTGCATCATTTGCATCACTTAGATCATTTTACCTTACATAAGGTAGAAGTCTCTTGTTGGAGTGTGATTCTTTAACATTAAGCAAGAAGTTTTGTCTAGGAGTGTGAGGCTCCGATTAGACAAGCAAGGAAGTCTTGGCAAGGGGTGTAAGGCTCCGGTAAGTCTGAGCGTTGAAGTCTTGGCAAGAAGCAAGTGGCTTTGGTAAGTCCGAGCAAGGATACTTTCTAGAAGCATGCGATGTGTCTCGGTTAGAAAGTAGAGGAATTCTTTTCATTAGTAAAAGGCCTTAAGGGTAGGATAGAAGGGATATTCAAGAGAGAGCGTTTCATGTGATTTGATTACTTTTGAGAGTGTACTTCTTTCCAACTAGTGAATTGGGTGTTGCCGGTGGTTGTGGATTCAACCCGTAGATGTTTCCTCTTCAGAGGTTTACCACGTAAAAATACTTGTGTTAAGTTTCACTTTAAGTGTCTTTACTTCTTTATCTTTTATTGCTTTTAACACTTGTGTAAGTGAACTCATATTGTCTTGTTAAAGCAATTCATTTGTTAAGCTTCCATGTGCATACAACTTTGTTGTATTAAAAAAAGTAGAAAAGAATTTGGAGCTTATACCTATTCACCCCTAGGTATATTAACACTATAATTGGTTAAGGGAATTTCAAATCCTTCAAAACAAACTCCCTCCAAAATTAAAAGATTTCGAAAGGTTTACTATTCCATGTGCTATTGGAGATATGAGGTTTGGCGGAGCTTTGATAGACTCGGAAGCGAGCATCAACTTGATGCCATTTTTCATTTTTGAAAAGTTGGGGTTAGGAGAAGTGAAGCTTATAGGAGTGACTCTCCAATTGGGGGATTGATCTATCAAGTACCCATACGAAGTTATTGAAGATTTTTTGATGAAAGTGGGTAAATTCTTCTTCCCGGTTGATTTTGTAATTTTAGAAATGGAAGAAGATGTTGAGATTCCGTTAATTATTGGAAGGCCATTCTTGAAACTAGTGGGGCTTTGATCGATCACAAAGAAGACAAGTTGACTTTGAGGATTAAAGATGAAAGGTTGTGTTCGACATGTTCAAGGCCACCGAGGGCCCTTCACTATCCGAAACATGTTTAAGAGTTTAGTTAGTTGATCCTGCCATTGGGGAAGTGTTTAGAAGAGACATTCCGAAGGAGCTACCTAAGTCCGGTGTGGTTCACAGTGGTATAACAAAGAAGACGAAGGAGAGCAACAAATTCAACTCGCTTGGAGTTGTAAACAAAATTCAGGCGGCTCCCTCGGTAAAAGTAGAGAGGAAATTGGATAAAAGGGATAAGAGAATGAAGGACATGTATGAAATTGAGCAAACACAAGAAGTAAATTAATTTTAGGTAAGGATGTTCTATGCCTCATATATGTTGAAAAATCAACGGGCATGTGATGAGCTCAAGACCACGGTTTTTCTTAAAGAACCCACTTGACCATCTTTAGCAAGGGAAGCAATAATTTGTAAATACCATTTTGATTTGACTTTGTTTTTGCGGACTAAGGTTTTGAATTTTTGTAGCCGTTGAACTTATTTTTTCAACCCGTGCATTTGACCCTCTTTTTGTGAAGCTATGTGTTGTGTAGAGATTAATTGTGTGTTTGGAGATTTTGTGTGCAAAAAGGGACAAAGGGAGGAAATTCCCTAGAAAAACGTTGTTCGTGCAACGCATTTCAAGCGACTTTCCAGCGGCATGCTCTGGAGCAAAACCACTTTATAACTACTGTTCGTGCAGCGAGTGTACAGCGACCAAGGCAAAAATGGAGTCCTCGATCAATTAACGAAATGCACCGTTTGGAGAATTATCACTAACTGCTTTACAGGTGCTGTTCAACCAACCTACGTACAATGGTTTTGTATCATCTCTATCAATAAGCTTCTCCCCTTGCACGAATTCTGCACAAATTTTCAAAACTCAAAACTTCAAACCATGTTCTCTCAAGCTTCCTCATCAAAATCGATAAATAATCCCTCTTCATCTCTTTTCCTTTCATTCCTTCAGCCCCTCACATGTCACCCCCATCATCCCTCTTCCATTTAAACACATTACAGGTCACGATTTAGGAATTTTCACATCTAGGGTTCAATTTTGGGGATTTCACGAATTAGTTGAAATTATTTGAATCTTGTGCACATTTTGGACAAAATTTTTGATGATTTATTGCAAAAGGTGCTTTGTGTAGTTAGTTTTGGTAGTGTAATAAGTGTTTGGAGCAATTTGGGCAACAAAAAAAAAAAAAATTGGTTTGGGTTTTTTGGCAAGGTTGTGATTTTCGGCTGTGGAAGTGTGTGGTCACCACATCGGTGATCCTTGGTAGTGGAGAGATTGTTTGAAATTATTTGAAGTGCTTGTGTGGTTTTTGTGTGCTTTGGTTGTTTGGGAATATCCGAATTATAGACGAAACTCTATTCGTTTGCTGTGAGAAATGGGTAGAACCAAGCAAGCAAATCCAAATGATGGCTCTTCTAGAGGTACTGAGGCATCATAAGGTTTAGGTCCATGTGTGCAGAACAAGGATTTTGTTGCCAGAGTGAGGGCACTTAGGGACCAGACCATTATTTTTTAGAGAGGCATTCAATTAGACAGCCTTAATGATACCTCCATCCCTAGGATTGTAAGAGACAAAATTGGGAATTGTTTGTGTAAAATCTGGGACCAACCAACCTCACAATTAATGTTAGGGAATTTCTAACTAACATGGTTTCGAAAAACTTTATGAATGAAGGGGCTGTGTTGGTGAGAGGGGTGCATGTTCCGAGTGGTGAGGAGAAAATCAACAGCCTTTTCGGTATAGATCTGGTGCCACAGAAGTAGTTACCCTTGGGTTACACTTTGTTCTGAGGTAGTTTAACGGAGTTGGCTAGGCTGCTAAGGGGGACTGAGGATGGTTTATAGGACAATGATCATCAATCAGATAGTCCGAGTTGCCCAAGGATATAGTTTTTATGAACCTTTTCACCTCAGCTTCATTGAGGCCCGTGACTCAGCACAGCTCGATCGCCATCAAGAGAGTTGAGTTATTGGCTTCCTACCTTGTCCCGGGTAGTAGGATCGACATAGGCAGGATCATCAAGGCTGAGATTGGCAGTACATGTAGTATGGACGTAAAAGGAAATAGCAAATCCAGACAGAAGCCCCACTTTCCTTTGCTTGATTACCAAGATGTGTCTAATGGACGATGTAGTGGAGCTTGAACCTGATGAGAGGGAATGGGGCAACATAGGGGATATCAATAAGCGAACTTGGAAGGACTTTACTAGCAAGTCCAAGGGAAGGAAGAAGCAGAGGCATACGACAGATGACACAAAGGGCGCTGAGGAGCAGGATCCTGTTTTTGATCTTCCATAGGCGGATGTGGGTCCAAAGATTGAGGATCAGTGAGACAGTTCAGTTTAGACCAAGTTAGATTGGATTGTGAAAGCCATTGAGGCTTATCAGGTTACCCAGGCCCGCATAGAGAGTACTCAAATCCGAATTGAGGGGAAGATTGATGCCCTCGCTCTGCAACAGTATGAGGATACCTCCATCTTCGAGTCGGGGTTTTGCTGCAGAGGAGTTTGTTCCGGATAATGTGGGACCTGAAGATATTTTTAGGATGATCCGTGGCAAGGATCTCATGATTTATGATTTTCTAGCCTGACCATCATCAATTGTCGAATTTGCTCCATTTGCTCAGTTTTTATTTTTCTTTAGTTAAATTTCGGACTTTTTGTTGTTTTTGCTTATGCTCTAAATTTTATTTTAGTTTTTGCTTTTGTTACTCTATCGCACGTTTTTTTTTCTATTTTATTTGAATTTTTAGTTGGTTGTTTGTTTTCATTTCCATTTTCTGCATTGAATTCTCTATTTAAACATTAGGGAAAATGTTTTATTTAGGTTTGGGGGTGTGGCCAGTTGGTGACCATCCCACGTCTTGCATGATTGTTTTGAGTGCTTTGTTAAATTTATTTATATTTTACAATTTTTGCATGATTGTGTGTTTGTAAAGTCATATTTCTACCATTTTAGTCAAAATTCTGGAGTAGTTAGGACTACTTGTTGAGATGCTTTTGGGTTGGGCTGCTATAGACATTTTGGTATGTCATGCATCATTCTAGGGCTCTATTAATCAAAGCCACACCACACTACTTACACGCATCCAATTGGACTCATTGTGTTTTTAGTGAATAAGGTAGCGCGCTTGAGATTGTCTAGATCATTAGTGGAGACTACCCACGTGTACTTCATTGCCCATATATTGTGTCCATAAGAGAACAGTTTCATATGTATTCTCTAAACACTCATCATGTAGGTATTAGGCATAATAAAGGACCTCGTTTCATCACATTGAGCATTAAAGAACAAATGTCTAGATGTTTGCCTCATTTGTTTCCCTCATTGGCTTTTTGGACTCATACCTTTAGAGATAACGTAGCCAACACTTGTTAGTCACTTAAAATGACCCAAACACAAACCCTAAACACTAGACCATCACATAGCAATGATCATGGCTAGAAAGCATGAAGACTGAAAATTGAGGCCTAAAAAGAATATACCAAAATGTTTGCAAGTAGCGTGTACTTAGGCTTGTTTTGTATTTTGTACTAAAGATTTAGGCTACAAAAAATTTATATGTGCTGAATTGAAAAAAAAAAAACATAAAAGCTTTCATAGTTTGAAGTTAGAAATTGTTGCCCAACAGTGAGCAACAAAATTGTACAAGTGCTTAAAGTCGATTAAATGCCTAGATGCTCGAAAAGGGGATTACAAAGTGCATCAAGTAGAAGAATTTAGCATGATCATTAGCTTGCCAACAATTCCATACCCGCCCGACCTCTCCATCACAACCATTCCATAAAACCTCACTTGAGCTTAAAAAGAAGTCCTAATTGATCTTTAGAAGGAGTCTAATTTGTAAATGAAGGTGTTCTTAATGTTTAATTCCATTCTTGAGGTCTATTTTCATGAAAACATGAGTGTTCTTAAAAAATTTCCATATGCGTGTGATTTTGAAAATTCTTTGTGCTTAAACTCCAACTCGCATATGTTTGATGAGTGAGCCTAGGTTTGGTGTGAAAGAAAAATGAGTGAAATCTTGAAAGGCTTAAAGTTGAAGCGAAATGTTATCTAATGACTCTTGTGTTCGATGCTTTCGAAATTAATTCCACTGAGAAGTCCGGAATTGTAATATTTAGTGTTGTTGCACCTTGGTTTACATATCTCTGGCTATCACTCAATGTACTTGGCATGCCCTTTTCGCTACATGTAGTCCACCCAACTTCGCATCTCATCTCTTGTTGTCTTGACATAAATTAATTTTGTTTTTGTTAGGTTAGTTTTTGAGTGTGTTTATTTCGGTTTTGCCCGGGGACAAGTAAAAGAAAAGTTTGAGGGTATTTGATAAGTCCTATTTCTACACTCAGTGTAGCCCCATTTCCTGTTGGTTTGCCTCTGTTTTTTGGGTAAAACCATGCATTTGATGGTTAATTTGAGTTTGTGCAGGTTTCTAAGCTTACATGGATATTTTCGTAATAATAGAAGAGTATTGGGGAAAATCTAGAATTTTGATGAATTTGAACTAAAAAATGCTTTACACCCGATGTTCGTACAGTAGGTGAACAACGGATTTGCTCCAAAGGCCTCCACTAATTTTTCGCCGGCTTTCCGCTGTTCAGCATCAAAGAGGAGCTAATGTACAACCATCGTTTGTACAGCGGGTGTACAGCGGTCAAGCAAACTTTTGAGAGGAATGTTCGGGATCTTGTGCCCTAATTCCCATCCCTATAAATACCTCACTCTCTCTTTTCTCCCTATCTTTGAACGAACCCTTACCCCAAAACACTCCAAAACACATTTCCCTCTTCCATAACCACAAAATCATCACATCTAACCTCAAATCCATCAACCAAACTCCAAAATCTCTTCACCAACCTTCACATATATACTTTCCCACCATTTTCCACTATCAAAACCCATCTTTGGAGCACAAAAGGGGAGCATCAAGGGAGGAACCGAACCAAGCACTTTAAGTCACCATGGAGGACTTCACTAGAGTTTTCTCTACACTTTTCTTTCCTTAATTGTTTTATTGTAATTAAGATGGCTTGCATGCTAAGTAAATCTTTTGTAGCCGTAATTTGTAATATGAACTAACTTCATCTTGGCTACTTTTCCATGAATCTTCAATGTAGACCATTACTTTATCTCTAATGCAATGTGTTATGTATGTGTAATTTGGTTGCTTAATGCTTCTAGGTGCCTAGCTAACACTTAGTTGATATTTGGTTTGTTGTGTGATGCACCGTAAGGAGAAGCACACTATGTGCTTGACGAAATGCACAATACAAGTCTAGTAACATAGAAATATGTGATGCTAGCTTGTAGGATTCATTTGTGGACCGTAATGCTTTATGAATTTGTATGAAGTTTGGATAACCATGTAGAAATAGGTTATTGGTGCATATGAATGTTGTTTTTATCACTCGAAAGAGGTTAGAGGCAAATTTAGGATATCACAAATCTACATTTACACTTGCATAATTTATTCAATTGATGTGTCTATAATTGATGAGAATTGGGAAGGTGGAATCAAGGTCTTAGCCTCTTTCATATTCATATTTATAACAAAGTACTTGAGCTTGTTTGCTTGTTTGATTGGGTTCTAGTAATTGATTGTTCTTTGTTGTTTCATTTTAATTAATGTTGAGTAGTATAATTTGATCATCAAATCTTTGGTTGTCTAGATAATAGTTTAATCAATCAATTGTGGTATTCGATACATTAATCATCATGGGAACAAATCTTATTCGATCACTATTGTACTATACCACAGCCTCGTACTATTGCGAGTGCTCATTTTGGTGTGATCAGTAGTGCAATCATAGTCTTCTTTATTTCATTTGTCTAAATAGTAGTCGAATTGATATCTTTCGATAATCAATACATCAATCCCCGTGGAACAAATGTTATTTTTCATTGTACTACACCAACGGCCCTGTACTATTGCGAACGCTCACTTTGGTGTGATCAATAAGATGATGATTTGAATTGTTGCCTTGTTGGATGAGATTGGTTTGTGTTTGGGATTGAACAGATCTGGTTTCTAAATAATCTGGGTTTTATGAAGTTGAAATATTGTTATATTGTTTTGATCGATGATAATTGATGGGTTGGGAGTTGGATTGGAGAATCTGAGTTTATGAAGATTGATAAAGATGGGTTGTGAAGATTGATGATCTGGGTAGAGTTTTGTTTTTTTGTTTTTTTTTGTTTTTGTTTTTAAATAATTAATTTGATTTTTTTTATATGATCTAGGTAGAGTTAGGTAGAGTTGGATTGTTATATTGTTTTGTTCCGATCGACTGTTTGAATTTTTGTTGTTGTGGAGTCTAATTGTGTATGATGATGAAGATGTGTTTGAATTTATTGTTTGTTGTAGAATATGTGATTGAAGTTGGGTTTGAAAAAGAAGTTTACTTTGATTTTTTATTTTATTTTTTATTTTTTATTTTATTTTATTTGTTGTTGTTGTGGAATCATTAATGAAGTTGTGTTGAAGCCTTGAAGATGTATTTCAATTTTTGTTTAATTTAATTGATGAAAAATTATTTGAGAATAATTATATTTTAAATTTAATTTAATTTTTTAATATTAATAAATTATTTTTAAGTTTTTTTTCCATTATTATTATTATTATTATTGAATTGTATTATATATATTTTTTGAAAGTAAATAAATGGCTAGGGTTAAAATAGTCATTCACCCTTTTTTGTTAGGGTTGACCGTTAAAAATCTGGTCAAAGGGACCAAATTGATGGGTTTTTGAAAATATAGGGACCATGCTAGTGAAAAATGGAAAAACAGTTAAAAAATTCATAACGCGCGAAAATATAAGGATCAAAATGATAATATCCCTTTCTTTTTCTTAAAATTATTCTGCCATCTACTTCAAATAGGATGGTATCCGGGAAAAGTTCAATTATCCAAACATATATCTATTTTCAATCCACAATACCATACACATCTGCAATAGTACACTTAAAAAAAAGAAAAGAAAAAAGAAAGATATATATTGGCACCTAAGTAGATTAATTATTGTAAAGCTTGTTAGAGCATGAAAACTTATGAGCTATATACCGCCTATTTATGTATATAATACTTTTTTTTTTTTTTTTTAAATTTTAAGTATTACACTATTACATAAATCCATGGTTTTTTTTTTTTTTTTTTTTTGGGGGGGGGGGGGGGGGGGGGGGGGGGGGGGGGGTGTTGATGAGAACTCGAATCCATAACCTCTTGGTGCAAGTGTTAGAGGTTTACTATCAAACTAACCTCATCTCGTCATGTATATAATACCCTTAAAAATGATATATAATGATATGATTTAAATTTTGATGTCATTTACTATTTATTAGGTTTCACCTTAACATGAAAAAAAAAAATTAAAAATAAAAATAAAAATTCACCTTAAATGTATCCTATACAAATATAGAGTTCTTATACAAATATACAATCCTTAGAGAAATTGCTAAAAACTTTCAAAGAGATTTCAGATAAATTTGTTGAAATTCAAACAAGTCTTTGATATTTTTCAAGGGAGCTTTATCTTGATTCTTAAATTTTTAAAAAAGTTTATTACGTATTTTCAAAAAATAATTCCACATATCTTAACTATATCCCAACTTGTATTTCAATCTATCATGTGTCATATAAATTAGATTGTCAAATTGAAAGTTGGGATACAAGTTTAAATTAGCATTTACTCATTTTCCAAATTAACCAACTTTGTTTTGTTTTGTTTTTTTTTTTTTTTTTGAAATGGTTATCATGTTGACGATAATCAACACTGAAAATTCTTAGATACATAATCATGCAATATACAAGTGATTTTGTGCGTGATCCTAAATCTGTGTCGTTAATCATGTTTTTTTAGTAATTTATGATACAAATTCAGAATCACGTACAAATTTGCTAACAAGATTTTGCACCCAATATTTACGAATCAATACTATCCATTATCCAATAAATACAAATTTCAAGATTAAAATGAACCTTGCTCTAATGGGCCAATGAAGCCCATTTGACTCCTTTGAAATGAACAATCATCGATTCATTCCTTCAAAAATAGACAGTATAAAACAAGAAAAACAAGCTCATCACCTTTTAGTAAAGCTGGTAGTACACCTCACTTCCATACAAGTAGACATATGCATGCACGACATGCACGCATGCAGACACATGCACGCACACCCTTAGCATGCACACATACACACGTAGGCACATGCACACACACGAATGCTCATGCGTGCATGCACACGCACGCATGTACATCCACACACACTCAAGCACGTACACGCACACACACTCAAGCACACACACGCTCATATGCACATGCACGCTCGTAGACACGTATATGCTCCCACGTAAGCAGATACACACACTCATTCGTACGCACAAACACACGCTCGCACACACATGCGCACAACTGCACACGTGTGCACAGACATAGACATGTACGCATGCACAGACACACACACGCACAAATGCACACATGCATGTACGCAAAGGCACACGCACACGCACACGCACATGCACATATGCACAAACACACGCACAAACACACGCACGCACACAAATGCATACACAAGCACATGCACACATGCACACGTGCGTGCACGCACATGAATGCATGCACACACATGCGCACATACGCAAGCAGACACACGCATGCACGTGCGGGCATGCATGTATACGCATGCGTTCGCTTGAACACACAAACGTAGACGCTTGCACAAGAGCACACATACACAAGTACGCACAAACACGTATGCACTCACATGCCTACAAACACACGCACGTGCACCCACACACACATACGCACGCACTCACACACACGTACACATACGCACATACACACAAACGAATGCACGTAAGCACTCACACTCAAGCACACATGTGCACAAAACGTACCCACCTGAGCATGCGAACGCACGCATTAGAGGACCATGACAAGGGTTTGTTTCATTCCAATCTTTCTAATAGTCTACCAAGTTGTCTGAGGACCATGACAAATTGACAAGGGTTTCTTTCATTCTAATCTTTCTAATAATCTACCAAGTCGTCCTGCTCAATGTTCAGTTATTCAGCCCCAAGTGACCAAGACTCAAAAACATATTGTCTTTCATGATATGTTTAATAGTTGGATCATTCCTCAAGTGAATGTAATAAGAGATTGCTATAAGTGTAACTGGAGAAGAGGCCAATATCAAAGTGACAACAAGGGAACTTTTATTGTTCAAAAGCAAAAATAGGTACCAAAGTCACATAGTGTTCTAGTAAATGCTAGGCGCTAGTTGGGTAGTGGACCAGCGCCTAGTGCCTAGGCGGCCTAGTCGGCACCTAGGTAGATTTCTAGGCGGCCCCTTTTTTTGTGGCTTTTTTTCATCTTTCCCACCTATAAAACCAATATTAAAACTCATGTTATGACCAAATTCAATCAAAATAATCAATATCTAGTCCAAATCCACACAAACCAATAATAATATATTAAGTTATTAACAAATCATTCTTTCTTGTCTTGCAAAGTTGCAATTAAATCAACGTAGGGCATGGCAAGGCTATCATGAAGCAACATTGTAAGAAGATGTGTAACATAATTGGAAAATTATGATAAATATTCATGGATTTCAATTTTCAAATCAATCAAATTGGCAAATTCAATCAAAATCATCAACATCTATTCCAAATCCACACATTTCACATTTCACAATCCATGATTCCAATCAAAGTATTGACATTTAAACAAAAATCAAAAGGCAAAAGCTAATCAAACTCCAAAGTTTCCAACAAATTCAAGCAAGAAATTAAAAGCAAATCCAACAAAGTGACATTCAAAAGACATATAAGTATCTAACTATCTAATTTTTCATCTTCTACTACATAGTCTTCCATTTCAAAGACATCATCATCATCGGATTTGAACTCTACATTTTCTTCGACCGCTTCATTGTCGGATTCAAATTCATCTTCAAGATCTCTCACTTCATATCTACCACTACTTCGAGGTTCTATGAATTCATCCGCCCTGCCCACTTCTCCAACTAATGGCAAGGTAAAGCCCGAACCAAGCTCAACTTCATCATCACCATCTTCAACAATCCATCATTGTGCATTACTAGCATCATTTGCTATTAGTATATCTATTTTTTTCTCGGTCCCCCTTTTTCTCTTGTCCATTAGTCTAGAATTAAATTGGACATACACTAGATTGTTCAATTGAGTCGTATCTTATCGATTCCTTTTCTTCGTGTGTATCTA
The DNA here is from genome assembly GCA_954870605.1 of Acer campestre. Classification (NCBI taxonomy): domain Eukaryota; kingdom Viridiplantae; phylum Streptophyta; class Magnoliopsida; order Sapindales; family Sapindaceae; genus Acer; species Acer campestre. Next base: position 3,055,135 of record OX940806.1, on the reverse strand, counting down.
CAATACATAAAGTAAAAATATAAAATAAATAAATAATTAAATATTTAAAATTAAAAGTAACTTGCTAGTTAAGTAATTATCACTTACCCCTTCAAACGTGCTCCAATTTCTTTCACACCCGAATGAACTAGAGGTTAAGGAGAGGATCCCTTTTGCTATTCTTTGCAAGTTTGGTGTGTGAGCTCCATAGTTAGTCCACCAAGTTACTACATCGAAAATACAAATGCTTTAAAAAGAATACTAACTACTAAAAAACTAAAATCTAAAAACTAAACTTCTAAAGTGTTACCGAAAAATCGTCACTGGGTGAATTTCCAAATAACAACTTTAAGGACCGAGATCGGGGTGGATCCCGATCGGAGGGGTATCAAGTGGTTCATACCTGTAATGTTCCTATCAGTGCAAACAAGATTTAAACACAAGGGCTAAGCTGAGTATACTGGATTTTTTTATTGATAATATTGTTTATAACACGGATTCATTGGATATTTCTTCTATCTATGGAGATGATCGAAAATTTCAGTTGGAGGAGGAGATGGTGGTGTCGCTTTCGTGCATATCGATAAGTAGAATAGGCTGAAAGGTTCTAGGGTTTTTTTCTGAACGATTTCGGATCCCCTTCCTGTAGATTATAATGTCATATATATATGTCCCTTTGCTTGCCATGCACTCCTATAACTTTGGTCTAGGGTTTCGACAATTATAGGAGTTTCCTTTGGCGATCAACGAGATTGTCACGGGATTTGATCCCTATAATCAAGTGATTCTTTCCTAGGAGGATTCTGATCTAGTTGACTCCTTATTTGAATGGAACTCTCAACTGGCGGGAAGAACTCTACCTCCTTGGTTTGACTAAATGATGGCGCTTTCGGTACTCTTCCTTGGAGCTAATCCGGCCTTCTGGGTGCATAAGTCCTGCCTTTGTAAATTCTACATCGGGTATCCTAACTGCCTGGAAAGCCTATTCTGGGAGGTGTCTAGGTCTTCGAGTACCCCGCCCCCTACTAGTTTTATGATTTCTACGAGGTACTTGGTCTTCTGGAATCAGGATGCCAACTTTAAGTAGCAGCGGGATACCTAATAAGTGCAGTAGCAGGATACTGGGTGGAGTAGTAACTAGATATCTGGATGCTATAATTGTGGGGTACTATTGAAGAATCATGCATAGGGATACTCGGTGGAGCTCTGTGTCGGTGTACTATCAGGTATTTGTGAAGTTAAGAAACTGCTAGTCTTGGTTCTTCTAGAGGAGGTGTGTATTCGGTCGGTCTGATCAAGATCTCTCTCTTGAAGCAGCCGGATGGTACCTTGAGAAATTATTTCTTCCTAGCACCCGGGTGGAAAATTTTTCTTTGGCCCTTCACCAATTTTGGCGGTTAACAGAAGTCCCCTCTGACTTGAACACTGATACCTAGTTGGGGTTAGAGTCAGGATTTCGTTTTTGCATGAAGGATTTTCTACCTTGCCCGTTTGTATAGCCCTTGTCTGGCTGGCTTCCATTGCTAAGGAAGAAATCTTCCTTGGATAAGCCGGTACTTATTGCATAGTCCATGTGTCAGCTGGTGATTGTCCCGTTGATTTCAAATGAGCCATTTTTGGCACGATTAATGCGAAAATCGCCTCTAGCACATCCTCGATAATTAATTCCGGATTCCTTGTGCATCTCGGTAACCGCTTACTTTCCTTTATAAATAGAATGGTGTTCTTGTTTTTCTTCTACCACTTTCAATTTTTTTTTTTAAAAAGCAAAAGAAGAACCCTAGTTTTCCTGCTTTCTCCTTTCCTTATTTTTTCTAGCAACTCTTCGAGCTTCTTCCTTCTCTTTCTTCTTACTATAATAATTGCATCTCCCTCGAAGGTTCCTGCTACTTCACAAGAGCTTCCAGCTAATCGAACTCACCCTGGCACAACTCCTATGCACCCCGATCCAGCTTCCCCACGCCATTCAGATAGTCTTGATGCCTTATTCAACATGGAGAAGGCTGATTTGGTAGAGGGCTCTCTGACATCGAGAGGGACGAAACGAGGGCGCGACGAAGATGACGCGGCCGATGTCGATACCTCGACACAGCGCCATCGTTCTATAAGGAATCTGTGAATTAGGTCAGGTTTTAACAATAGACTAGAAGACTCGGTTCAAATTGTTGATGAAGAAGACGCTGCAAACATTGGCGGCGAGGAGAAAGGTGGAACGCCTAACATCACCCTGGTCTGGGTACCTGCTGGTTCTTTTGCATCCTACCACGACAGCATGATTATTCCAGATTTGGTGTGTACTCTGGACACCTTGGCTAAACTGCGAGAAGACTATAAGATCCCTGACTACATACCCAGTCCCTCTCTAACCAGGGTTACGACGTATACACTCTGCCTCAGGATCGTCTCCTGATTCGTAAGGCCACTTTCGAAAGCAGGGTTCGACTTCCTCTCCACCCTACTCTTCACTGGGCTCTCGTTTCTTTTGAGTTAGCCCCATTGCAGATCTCGCCTAGTTTTTGGAAGCACCTAACCGGGTTCTTAGTGCTCCAGTGCAAGTGAGACAAGGTGGAAAGGGAGCCAGGATTTGACGAGCTTCACTACGTATTCCAGATAGCAAATCTGGTGCCTCGAGGTCAATTCTACTTGAGGGCATACAACGAGATGAAGTTCATGGCTCCCGGGGCAAACATGAAGTACGTCGCACCCTAGAAAGAAGAATGGATTGTGGTAGAGGGAGACTGGGGACGTACTGCCTTCATTGGGGGTGTTGAGTACCCAGTTCCTACCCAGTGCACCATGAGGGATAAATAGGCCAAAGGAGTGCTCTCTTCAGAATCTCGGGATGTCCTCAAGAGGATCATGAGGAGAGGCTATACCAATATGAAGTATCCTACCTTGGATGCTTTTAAAGGAGACCGGCTGGAGAGATATCTGAGGATCTCTATCGCTCTTCCAGGTATGTAGCCTTACTTGTCCTATTTACCTATATGCATACTTCTGCTTTTTTTCTCATTGTACTTTCTCTTTCTTGGCAGTTTCTTCCACCCCAATGGAGCCTGATTCCCCCTCTTCTTCCAGGCTGGGTAATATGGGTCTGCTCCCTTCCTCTTCTCCCATCCCCTCTCCTTCTTCTGCTGCTTAAGAGGCAGCCAGGTCTACAAAGCTTGCTGCAACTCCTACTCCTCTTCCTATTCTTATAGGGTTTCCTACTAAGAAATCTATCCCGAAATCTATCCCTCTCCCTACCCAAACTCCAGCATGACCCTTCCTCATTGGGATGCTGGCTCGGGCAGCTAAGGCTCGGGGTTATCCAAGCCAGTCTCTGAGGTAGGCTCACAAAGTTACCGCTCCAAGGCCTGCTGTGACCATCCCTCCTATCTCTCCTCCTTCTACGTTGCCTACCAAGGATCAACCTGAGGAGTCAAAGACACCAGATGCCGCTCCTACTTCTTCTTGGCAGCAGATATTCCTTTGGGATCGGGGTCAGGGGATACTACTCATGATGAGGTAGTATCCCGCCTCATTGCCTCTTGTCTTAGAGGGAGCCTAGCGAGCATGGCGAAGATACCCTTTGAGATCCTGATTGCCAAGGGTGCCTCTGTCTTATCTGAGGTAGAGTTTAATCTTCTCTCTTGCTGTTACTATATATATTTTTATTTAGGTATTGACTCTCCCTTCTTCTATAGGGTTTCAAATTTTCCTTGGCCATAGAGAAACAGCTGTCTACCCTGAAGGAGGCCTACCTCGGGATCCAGGCTGAATTGGAGGACACTAAGTAGAAGCTATCTCAAGCCCAGTAAAGTGTGGCCCCCTGGGTTTAAGCTGCAGTAGAGGCAGATAAGGGAAGGCAAGCTGCCTTAGTGGAGGCTAGGTGTTTTGAACGTTACTTGGATACAGAGACAATCCGGTGACTACGTCGCTGGAAGGAGAGGGAGTGCCTGAAGATAGAAAAGAAATTGCTACAGGATGAGAACCAGCTTCTGCGGGACATGGTGCATAGTACGGAGGCCAAAGAGGGTCCCTCTCTTGAAGACGGATATTTTACTACTTACTATGAAGTGGCTATAGCTCTGCCTCCCCTTTTCGATCTCCAAGCTACACTGAACTGGGATCCGGATCAAATCATGGCTAAGGCCACCCAACTATCAGGAGGTGATCCGTATTAAGAGGTTCCTCCTGAGAACGCTGCATATCCGGATCCCCTTTCATTTCAAGGGCCTGATTTTCCTACTGATGTTCAAGTCGATGTGACTGAGAAAGCAGTCTAGGATCCTCCCTCTAGTCAAGAGAAGCAGACATAGGATTCGATGCCTTTTTCTGAGGTTGTTCTGGTGGAGGAAGAAAATGCCTTAGTTGGATCTGAGGTTCTAGAAGTTGAGGGGGTCCAAGCTGGTACTGTAGCTGAGGTTACGGGGACAGACACAGCTAGACCGGAGGAGGGCATAGAGGAGGAGAAAGATGATTGAGTTGTATATATATTTTTTATGTGTCTCTTTGTAGCCCGGAAGTGGGAGTTGGACACCCCGATTAATCAATACAACTTCCCCTCTTTTTGCAACTATATTGTCTTACTTGTTTAAAGTGCATCTTAATAAAATATGAACTTGCATGCTTTGCTACTAACCCAGAGGAAACCAAACTTGAACTGTCTCTGAAGATAACCATAGATGATAGTCCCCTTGTAGGATTCAGCTGGGAATTTTTGTAGTTTAAGGGTTCACTTGGTTTTGGCAAGAAACTTCTGATTCTCGCTGAGCTTGCCTTGACATTTATATACGGACAACATACACCATGGTACTAAGTGTCCTCAGCCTCGAAACTCATGACTTAGGACGTAATTCATTTTAATCAATCAGGTATTTAAGCCTTCCAGATTGGGAATCCTGGTACTTGGTCGTTTTTCATAAGCGAGTAGTGGGACTTGATATTTTTGTATCAAGGAACCTTGATATCTAGGTGGAAAGACTTACAAGTCCGGGTACTTGGCATTCTTTTTCTAGGAATCTTGGTATTTGGAAGATGCATATCTGGTAAGTGACCTAAGCCCCACTTAGCGTCAAGATTCATGGTGAGGCGAGTTAATAGGTATCCTGTCGAGGGACTATGATCCTTGGATAATCTGCGCCTGGTGTTCTGCTAGGGTGCTTCTAGCACCTATGCACCAGATCCTTCTTGGAGGAGGGTATACCCCGACCCAGGCAGTAGGAGTGCCATAAGGCTATTTCCTGGTCTTAAGGATACGGCGGGAAACTAAGGCCATGAGTCCGGATCCTCAGTCTGATAAACCAGATCCTTCTTGGAAGGGGGTATACCCCGACCAAGGTAGCAAGAGTGCCGTTAGGCTATTTCTTGGTCTTGAGGATACAGCGGGCAACTAAGGCCTCAAATCCGGATCCTTAGTCTGATAAATCAGATCCTTGTTGGGGGAAGGTATACCCCGACCAAGGCAACAAGAGTGCCATAAGGCTATTTCTTAGTCTTAAGGATACGGTGGGCAACTAAGGCCTCGAATCCGGATCCTTTGTCTGATAAACCAAATCCTTCTTGGAGGGGGTATATCCCGACTAAGGCAGCAATAGTGCCATAAGGCTATTTCTTGGTCTTGAGGATACGACAGGCAACTAAGGCCTCGAATACGGATCCTTAATCTGATAAATCAGATCCTTCTTTGAGGAGGGTATACCCCAGACCAATGTAGTAAGAGAGCCATAAGGCTATTTCTTGGTCTTGAGGATACGGCGGGCAACTAAGGCCTCGAATCCGGATCCTTTGTCTGATAAACCAGATCCTTCTTGGAGGGGGGTATATCCCGACTAAGGCAGCAAGAGTGCCGTAAGGCTATTTCTTGGTCTTGAGGATACGGCGGGCAACTAAGGTCTCGAATCTGAACCCTTTGTCTGATAAACCAGATCCTTCTTGGAGGGGGGTATATTTCGACCAAGGCAGCAGGAGCGCCATAAGGCTATTTCCTGGTTTTGAGGTGATTTAGTTATGGCGAAAAAATTTGTAGGATAAACACAAGTCATTCATGTAGGCGAAATAACTAACTTTATTGAATTGTTCAGAAAATACAAAGTAAATTCGGGGTAGGCAAGTCACCCGACATAAGCCTTTCACAAAATTTCCAAGGATAGAACTTCTTGAGGTGATCAGCATTCCATTTATGGTCAACTGGATATCCCTCCATCTCTTTCAGCTTGTAGGCGCCCCCCATAGAGCATTGCTTTAACCAAGTAAGGACCTTCCCAATTTGGTGCTAGTACCCCGTCGGACCTCTTCCTTGTGTTTTGAGTTACTTTCCTGAGAACCAAGTCTCCTTATTTGAATTTTCGGATCCTCACATTCCAGTTGAAGTGTCGAGCTATTTTACTCTAGTAAATTGCCACCCTTTCAGCAATTCTGCTTTGTTTTTCCTCTAGAAGATCCAGGTTAGCCCTTAACTTGGTCTCATTATCTCCGAGCTCATAGTGTTGGACCCTGAAAGATATAAGCCTGTGCTCGATAAGCAGAACCGCTTCTTTCTCAAATACCAGCGAGTAAGGGGTTTCCCCTATTGCAGTCCTCCTGGTTGTCCTATATGCCCATAATACATTGGGTAATTCTTCTACCCACAAGCCTTTTTTCTGTTGGAGTTTTTTCTTCAAGAGCTTCTTGATGGTCTTGATGGTCTTGTTGTTAGCCTCAACTAGCCCGTTAGTTTGAGGATGGGCTACCGATGCAAAACGAAGATCAATATTCCGATCTTTGCTGAAATCCCTGAAATTGACGTTATCAAATTGCTTTCCCAGATCGGTTATTATAACCATTGGGGTACCAAAGCGGCATACAATATTCTCCTTTACAAAGCTGGTAGTCTTTTCTTCAGTTATCCGGGTAAGAGCCTTAGCTTCTACCCACCGGGTAAAGTAGTCTATTGCCACTACTGCATGCTTGGCCTGGCCAGGTGCAGTATGGAGTGGCCCGATCAAATCCAGTCCCCAGATAGCAAAGGGGTATGGAGTGCTGATGGAAGAGAGCCTTTCTAGGGGAAGATGATGGAGGTTTGCTATCTTCTAACAAGCTTCGCAGGATCGTGCAAACTGCTTTGCATTTTGATGTATAGTTGGCCAAAAATAACCCATTCTAAGTATTTGGTAAGCAAGTGTCTCGCCTGATGCATGGTTGCCACAATCCCTAGAGTGTACTTCATTGAGTGCCCAGTATGCATCGTCTGGATGTAGGCATGTCAAAAATGGAAGGGATTTCCCCTTTCGATAGAGGTACCCATCTACAAGGCAGTATCGAGTAGCCGCTCTCTTTAGCTTGCATGTTTGATCTAGGTCTGCAGGGAGAATGTCACTTTAAAGGTAATCCGTTATCGGATCTATGCAGCATAGGAGTCGATTAACTGGGTGAACCTTTGCGCCCTTGGCTAGACTGGAACGGGGTATTAGCTGGAGCAGTATCCCTCTTGGTAGGGCCTGTCCTTCACCTACTGTAATCTTGGCCAGGACATCTGCTCGATGGTTCTTCTCTCTAGGCACTTACTCCATTCTCACGCCTTTGAATCTCTTCATTGCTTCTCTGACTTTAGCCAGATATGCCGCCATGTTGTCACCTTTTGCTTGGTACAATCCTGCCACTTGATTAACCACCAATTGGGAATCGCTCTTGATTAGAAGGAAATCAAGCCCTAGGGCTTCTACTACTCCCATTCCTACTAGTAAAGCTTCATATTCTGCTTCATTATTAGTGGCTCTGAATTCAAATTTGAAATAATGACTGCACTCGGCCCCCTCAGGGTCGGTTACGATGATTCCTGCTCCACATCCAGATTGACTTGATGCTTCATCGGTACATAGGACCCAGGTCCTGCTATCTTTGGGCCATTCTGGATTGGTGGGATCTGAATCCAGGTTTACTGAAGTATCCAGGTCTAGAGTCATGCTGAACTCCACTATGAAGTCTACCAGGGTCTGGGCTTTGATCGCGATTCTCGCCTTGTAGTTGATATCAAACTGGGTGAGTTCTAAGGCCCATAAAACCAATCTGCCTGATATATCCGGCCTCTAGAGGAATTGCCACAGAGGTTGATCAGTGACTACCACGATGGTGTGTGTTTGGAAGTAGGGTCGGAGCTTTCTGGCGGTAGTTACCAAGGTATAGGCGAGTTTCTCCAATGGAGCATAGTTCTTCTCAGATTTGGTGAAAACACGGCTCACGTAGTAAACTGGCCTTTGTACCCCGTCATTGCATTCCTTTACTAAGGCTCCGCTAGCAGTAGCTTCTAAGACTGCCAAGTAGAGCAGGAGCTCCTCCCATAGGGTAGGTTTCACTAATAAAGGTGGGCTAGCTAAGTACTCCCTTAAAGCTTGGAAAGCCTATTCACTTTGTTCCTCCCATTTCATCTTCTTTCTCTACTTGATTACTTTTAAAAAAGGAAGGCACTTATCAGTGGAGCGGGATATGAACCAGTTCAATGCTGCTATGTGGCCAGTCAACCCTTGTGCCTACTTGAGAGTTGTAGGGGACTTAAGATCTAGGATAGCTTTGATCTTCTCAGGATTGGCCTCGATCCCACTTTCATGCACCATGAATCCCAGAAACTTCCCCGCTGCTACCCTGAAAGCACACTTTGCGGGGTTTAGTCTCATCTAGTTCTGTCTTATCACCTGAAATGTTTGGCACAAGTCCTCTGTATGTCGCTCAGTCTGCTGGGATTATGTTATCATATCATCTATGTATACCTCCATAGATTTTCCTATCTGCTCCTTGAACAATTTATTCACCATGCACTGGTACGTGGCTCCCACCTTTTTGAGACCGAATGACATTACCTTATGGTAGTAAAGGCCCTGCCCGGTGATAAAGTTGGTTTTGTCTTGATCTGAGGGGTGTATCATGATCTGGTTGTATCCTGAGAAAGCATCCATAAAGCTTAGGAGTTGTTCCCGGAGGTGGAATCAATCAACTGATCTATCTTGGGCAGAGGGAAGTTATCTTTGGGACAAGCCCGATTGAGGTCGGTGTAATCCACGCACATTCGCCATTTCCCATTGGGCTTGGTATCCAGGACCACATTGGCGATCCATTCGGGGTATCAGGATTCTCTGATGAACCCGGCCTTTAGGAGCTTGTCTATTTCTTTCTGGACTGCAGCATTTTGTTCAGCATTGAAATGTCTTCGCTTCTATTTTATTGGCTTAAATGTGGCATCTACCGCCAACCTATGCGTGGCCAAGCTTAAGGGGATGCCGAGCATCTCTTCGTGGCTCCATGCAAAGATATCGTTGTATTCCCTGAGGAGTTCTACTAAATCCCTCTTGACTTCGAGGTCTAGTCTCCCTCCAACTTTTACTACTTCAGTCGGATTATCTTCCCTGATTGGCATTTCTTCTAACTGATCTGCGGGATGCCCACTGACCCATCCCTGTTCTTCTTCTTCCGGTTCCTCTATGATTACGTCTGGTACCTCACCATCTTCCAAGGCGTAGTAATCCTATTCCAGCGTACTCTGACATGGTTCACCAGACATATGTGCGGGGTTGGTAGACACTGCGTAGCAGTTACGGGCTACCTAGTAAGTGCAGTAGTGGGATACTGGTTGGAGTAGTAACTGGATATCTGGATGCTGTAATTGCGGGATACTATGTGAAGAATCATGCATTGGGATACTTGGTGGAGCTTTGTGTCGGGGTACTATCAGGTATTTCTGAAGTTAAGAAACTGCTAGTCTTGGTTCTTCTAAAGGAGGTGTGTATCCGGTTTGATTAGGATCTCTCTCTTGAAGCAGTCGGATGGTACCCTGAGAAATTATTTCTTCCTAGCACCCGGTGAAAAATTCTTCTTTGGTCATTTGCCAATTTTGGTGGTTAACATAAAGTATTCATTATTATTTAATATTTATTACTTCTGTACATGGATTGTAAAACTCGTCATTTTTCTCACACCCTTTCATTGCCAATGGCCTTCTGAAAGAACCCTCTTTGTCCAAATACTTCCCAAACTCGATATTCACTAAGAGATTTTGCTTTTCAATGTCATCGGGATATAAAATCTCCGCAAATTCACAAAATCCATCAAAAACTTCATTAGTATATGTTAACCGCCAAAATTGGCGGAGGACCAAAGAAGAATTTTCCACCTAGGCACAAGAAGACTATAACAGTACCCAACCCGGATACCATGACAGAATGAACCCCGGTTAACCCCAACGCATACCTTCACCAGCGGGATCCACCCCGCCAAGCATCTTAGCTCAACAAAGAAGCCGAGAGCCAAAAATACTCACTAGAACTCACGGCGAGATCAGACCCGGCTATAACCGGGCTTCCTATGGACCCCGCTACACCCCGATACAACTTCCTATGGACCCTGCTGCACCCCGACGCGGAGTTCTATTGATCACCTTACTACAAAGCTGGTTAGATGTCCCCCTACTGCCATCAGTAGGATGCTAACTAGATGAAGGCAGCCCGCTAGAACAGAAGAGCACCAGGAAGCAGCATCCTAAACGTCAAGAACTAAAAGCTCCACAACGAGCCAGTAAAACGTCACCGTACAAAGGAGGAATATTCCTTCCCGCCAAAGAGTCCTAATTTGAACAGAGCATTACAGTAGGAGTCCTACTAGGAAGGAAAGTGATTGACTCCTCCTAGGAAGGAAAGACTGAATTCAGCGCATTAAAGCTCCGATTTTATTTCCTAAAAAGGAGGATCCTGCAAGCGGCCAAACCCTAATCCGGGATTGTAGGAGTGCATGGCAAGCAGACAGGACCTATATATATAACAACTTATTCGAGAGAATGGGAGGACTGATGGACAGGCACAGATTTACCTCCACGACCATCCCACTTATCGACCGAAATCTCCAGGCCACAACCATAATCCATATTTTCATTCAAAAACCTTCATGTATTCTGATAACTTAGTAGGTGTACAATCGGTGTATTCATGTAACAGAAAAGAAAGATCAATAAAAAAACGAATTCCCATTCGATTTCACGTATTCTCTATCATGCATGTATTGACAGGGACCTAGTTGGTATCGAACCACTTGATACCCCTCCGGTCAGGATTAATCTCAATCTTGACCCCTTTTAAAGTGGTTATTTGGATTATCGTCCCTTTTTAACGATTTTCGGATAACAGTTTAAATGCTTGAAGTTGGGCCCTTGAAGAAATAGTAGGGATTCAATACGTAGGCCGCCAAATGTAATGGAGAATCAAGCCGACCTTTCGATTTCACATCGATAATTTCAAAGATTGGCCGGCAATTACTCTCAACGTTTTTCAACGCGTCTCTAATCTCTTCCTTAGCTCTTTTTAGCTCCCTATATAAAAAGCCCATTGATGGCTTTTGGTCCCCATCAACTAATCGAAGCACCCTTACCAAAGGAGCAAAAACCCTCAAGCAATAATTCACACCATTCCAAAACACGGTACTCAATACAGTTGAGTAGGCTGCTTTTCCCTTAACACTCTTTGACCATTTGCATTTATCCCAATCGGAGCTAGTAAACATTGCCCTCAACCTATCTTTTTTCTCCAATATAGATTGCAATGTTAAGAATGCTGAGGCAAACCTAGTAACTCCCGGCCTTACTATATCCCTCTTCCTTGTAAATGTCCTCATTAATGCCAATGTTGTGTGGTGGGCATAAATGAAGATAGTTAAACTCTTGGCCGAATCAAGTGTTTTTTTGAACCTTGGTAGCTTTCCAATACCTTCAAGCATGAGGTTAATGGTGTGAGTAGCACACGGGGTCCAAAATATAGATGGCATCTTTTCCTTCAACATCTTCGCCACAACCATATTGTTGGATGCATTGTCGGTCACTACTTGCACTACATTTTTAGGGCCAACTTCTTCAATTGCGGTCAACACATAGTTAAAAATGTGTTCATCGGTTTATGCCACATCAGAGCTTTCTTTGGAGGAAAGGAAAGTGGTGCCTTCCTTGCAATTCACACACAAATTCATAATGCTTCTCCTTTTCCTATTCATCCAAGCGTCCATCATTATTGTGCACCCATAAATTTTCCATGATTCTTCTTGTTTTTTAAGGGCCTCTTTGGTTGACTCAAACTCTTCCTTCAAAAATGGATCCCTCAATTGCCATTAACTTGGTGGTTTGAAGCTCAGTCCAAATAGACCAATCACCTCAACCATTTGCAAGAAACTGTCATTGTCAATGGCGTTAAACGGAATCCTTACTTGATACACCCATTTGGCCACATATTTTTGCGTAGCATGTGTCCTTTCCTTAAAGATTGTATCATTTAGGGTCTGTTGTTGCATATTCTTTTCGGAGATTGAGGAACCAGGGTTGATAGGGCTAGCAAATCTATCCATAGGGCCAAGAATATTAGGGTTTTTCCTTGGCCCTAACCCTTCTATTTCCTCTAATTCTTCTTCATCACCAATATTCACCTCAGCTCTTAACACTTCTTCTTCCTTTTTCTTATTTTTTTTTCTTGTTTTTTGCATCTGCAATCGCTTGTCTACACCTCATTTGATTATCACTTGTTGCCATCCGACATGGCGCAACATTCCCTTGTATGTTGGCAACATGCTCTTTCAAACGATAAACTCCCCCAGAAAATACCTTTTTACACAATATGCATTGCACTTTATCTTGATTCTTTTCATCAATCAAAATCCCAAACTCCCACCCAATATCATTTGATTTTTGTATCCTTCCGATCCTTGAATTGGCATTAGAGGCAGCCGAAAATGAATTACCGACGGCATTGGGGATGGTATTACTATTGGGCTCTGAAGTCATGTCTAAACTAGTAAACCCTGAACTCTAAACATAAATTCTGATTCTCTGAAATCAAATCAAAATATGACAGCAATAAGCAATTAACCATTAAGCAATAACCAATTAAAATTTATTAATTTAAAAAACAATACAACACTAAAACAATAAAACATGGCAACCAGCAGCAGTCCAGCACACAGACTAACACTCTAACAGAGCAAGTCAGCAAGCTAACCCAATTACCCAAGTTACCCAACCAGTAGTCCAACACACGCCCACAAATAGACAGAACAAGTGAACAATAAAGCAAGCTAACCCAACCACTCAACCAGCTAAAAGGGCTGTCAAAAACTCAAAACTAAAAAGAATAAATTGCTATAAAACTGTAATCAGTAATTTACAGTAAAAAAATTTATATAAAAAAAAAACACTAACAACTAAAATTTAAATTCTAAAACTTCAAATATTAGTCATCAAATCATCAATTCATCATTCATTCGGTCATTCCTTCTTTAGACTAAATGAAATTCCCTTTAAAGCAATAGTGTTTTATACCTAGAGGGGGGGTGAATAGGTATAGTCCCAAATTCTTCCAATATTCAAAAATGTGGAATATAAGAATGAAATGAATACTTGAAATGATATAACAATTGTATAATATGAATCAATTCATGTAAGCATCAATATACAATAGAATCAATACAAGTGAACATATGGAAGATAAGGAAATATAAAGCGAAAATGAGACACAATATTTTTACGTGGTAAAACCTCAAAGAGGAAACATCCACGGGTTGAATCCACAACCACCGGCAAAGCAAATCCACTATACAAAAAGGCCTTACACACTCAAAGCTATCAACACTATGATATCCACTTCAAGCTATCAAAACCTAATCAACCCTCGGGCTAGTGATTCACAAAGCCTACTCTCTATCCAAGATGTGTCCTACACCTCTAGAGAGCAACTTCCTATCCAAGACTAAAAAGCCTCTAGGAAGATTTCCTTGCTTAGCAATCTAGATCACTAGGATCCTAGTTAAGCTACCCTAGCTCAACCATCCGGAGTACGCAACTCCTTGCTAAGACTTTTGCTTAGTTATCCGGATCCTCTTGATCCTAACTAAGGCTTCTTGCTTGGCTATCCGAAATCCTTTCCTAGCCAAGTCTTCTTGCTCAAGTCAAATAGGCTTCACTCACCTTAACAAGAGACTTCAACCTTTCACAAGGCAATGATCTAGGTGATGCAAATGATGCAAGCACACACAAATAGAGTAAGTAGATCAAACACACTCTATGAACATGCTATTAGAGAATCTAGAATAAAGCTATCACAACTCAATCACAAAAAGTATCTAGAAACCTAAGCATGTGAATTAACATCATTCATATTACTTTTCATCAATCAAATAAGAAACTTAAAGAGATGATCAATAATGAAAGTAAGAAGAAGATGAATCACTTACAAACAAATAAAGCTAGATAATCAATCAAGCTCTATGAACATGCTTACATACATTCTAGGATATACTTTCAACAATCAATCACAAAATTACCTAGAAATCAAAGCATGTATATCAATAAGAACAAGGTATGAATATTCAATATATCACACTAAAAACCTAGTTCTTAGATCATGAAATTAAACCTAGAAAATATCATAAGGCACAACATGTATGTTATTTCTAGAATCAATTTCAAGATATGTCAAGTTTTAGTAAAATATACTCAAATGAGATTCAAGACTAAAACTCAACAAAACAATCAATCATATAACCCTAGCATGTGATCTAACATACTTCTCAACATATTTCAACAATCAATTAGAAAGAATCAAAGAGATGATCAAGAGAAATTGAAAGAGAAGAAGTTTCACATACAACACTTGAGTCTCGGACTGAAATCTGCACACTGTGAAAAATCATGAACTCAAATGACTCTGAAAATGCTTGGGGTTTGTAGCTCTCTTCAAGACCAACAATTTTGGTTTTTGAATCACTCAATTTCGAGTTCGTATGAGAGAGTTATGATCGAAATAAGAAAAACAAAATCATGAACAATTCTGCAGAAATCAGATTTGATGATGTTCAAGTTCATTGGAAAATGGAGGGAAGAGAGGTCATTTAAAGGAAAGGGAAGAGGGGCAATTTTGTCCAACAAAATAAGCATTTCAGCCATGCCCACGTGTGGTCAGCGTGTGCCACACATGGCCAGAGAGCTGGCTGGGCCGTGTGGCACACGTGGTCCACACGTGGCCTCCTTGCTTGGCCTTTGGCCAGCTTGCTCCTCTCGCGCACCTCGCACGTTCTTCGACCGTATTCGGTCATCCGAACTCCGAATTCGAATCCGTTTTCAGATTACAAACCGTGACTCCCTCACGCACGACGAAGACTATGAAACTTTGAAAAATGGTTGAGAATTCATCTCGGAAAATGATGACGAACACAACTCAACGAATGAGAACGAAAAGTAGCGTAGCTACATCGTTTGGACTCGAAACTTAATGAATGAGTAACCGAAATGACCGGAACTCAATAAGGAATCAAATAAGATCATTTTCAAGTCCAAAACACAAGAAACACAAACAAATAAACACTATGCAACACAAGCATGCCATATCTAAGCGATAGTGAGAAAACATGCAATTTTACAAGATTGTCAACAATGAGATAAATGCATGTGCATGCTAAATGTGTGTGAAAGTGTTATAAAAAATGTTTGAACTACGATGCAGGGACACACATGTATGAATTGTGTGTGTGTGCGCTTACGCCTTGCAAGAGGAAGAAGAATCTTGATACCTTAGCATCCAAGTATGCGATGTTCCCCTTGAAGACGATATTTGCACAAGATGTTGCTTCTTCACCTTTGAGGCTCCTTTCTTCCAAGAAACACTTAAGCAACTACTAATACAAATATAGAGCATTTTGCAATGGAATCAAGCCAATATAAATAACGGATCTTACACTAAAAACGTAGAAAGAAGAATTTTTTTTATGTAGAACCATTTTGAAAGAAACCTCAAACCTTTAGTCAATTTGAGCCTCACTTTTAAGTTTTAATTTTTAAAGTAATTTCTGATTTATAAAATTAGTAAATAACAACATCAACATGCAACTTTCAGCTTTTATCAGAACTCAAAAGCGTGGAGAAGGAGAAATGGAGATTGGAGAGCATTGAAATAATCAAATAATCAAATAAGTCAATAACTAATAGCTATTAACTAATAAGCAAAGAATAGAACTTGTAGAAGTAAGTTAGTAACAAACCCTAGATGAGTAGACGGTGGCAACGAATGGCGCGGCGATGATGAACGGGGACGGAGGAGCCTAGTTTGGTCAGAGAAGTGAACCGAGAGTGAGAAAAGTGTCGAGAGTCGAGACTTGATCAGATCATCAGAGAAGAGAGTCGAGACTTGATCAATTTGGTTTTGTACTTTTCAGATTGCCGATTGAAACTTTGAAAGGGAATAATGGAAATATGAAATTAGGGATTTGGAATTTGATTTGGTTCGTTTGGGATTGAAAGGTTGAAAGGTGAAAACTAAAAAGGGATTTGCGATTTGGGGAGGAAAATTTAAAAGAAGAAATGGCGACGTTTTGATGGTTTTTAACAGTGAAAAAAAGGGTCTAGGTGGAGTCAATGACTTTGACTCCGCCCGGACTTGATTAAATGGCCAGACCGAACTAGGTGGCCGATTTTTTTTGTGTTGACCGTTGACTATTGACTTCATGTTGACCAATTTTTTCCGTTGATTTTGGCCAGGTCAGGATGGCCGACCGCCGCCCAACATCTAGCGGCCGCCGAGACCCTTTTTTCAAACACTAACTTTGGTATTAGAAGTCTTGCATAGATGCATACATGTTCTTACTTTCTGTGTTTCATTGATTTACATATATATTGGCTATCTGTTCCAACACTTCCAAGTTTTTAGACGTTTTATCAGTACGTAAATATAGAAGCTGGGTGTATTTTAATATTCTGCCATAAAATAGATTCTTGTATCTGTACATAAATTGCTCTACTGAATTTTTATTGGTCTCTTACCTGGTTTTTGGAGAGTGTACGTGGTTTACTATATTATAGCAAGTTCTATCTCAATTTTATGAGATGGCCAGTTTTGTCTGTTTTTCTGACAATTTTCTTGAGGATTGATGATGCCAATTTTGCTCTCATTCCTATTGATTTAAGCATTTAACTGTCTATACTAATCCCATTTTACTTTTTACTTTCGTTTTAGGAAATCGAAAAGTGCCATTGAAGCTAGGTAATACACCTCTTTGATTGCAATACAATAAAATCATTTCAAATTTCTCTGCTTCATCATCTGCTTCTTTTTGCAAACCTTAATAAAAAAATATTTGTTTTGAAGTCTGCGGTTTTGCAAACCTTAATATTTGTTCAATCTACGGTTACAACTCTTCTTTTTGCTTATTAGGTTTTGGAATAGTAGTACCAACACTCCTAGTTATGGTTATGTCCATCATTGTATGGTATCGCAAGAGAGGAAAATATGCTTCTCCAAACTTCCACTCAAGATACACTTCTTCTGACCCCTCCTCAAAGTCAGACCTGGATACAACCAATGTCTTCTTTGGAGTCCCCATCTTCTCCTATAGTGAACTTGCAGAAGCCACTAATAATTTTCAACATGAAAAAGAACTTAGAGGCGGAGGATTTGGAACAGTATACCAGGGTAAGAAGATATACATTTGTATGTATCAATTGAATGATCATGTATAGTTAACTTAGACACAATCACACAACTGCTTAAGAAACAGAAAAAAATAAATAATAGCCAGGGGCGTAGCTAGAAAAAAAATTGGGGGTGGGCTTAGGGGCGTACCCATGATTTTTTGTTGGGGTTGGTAAAATAAAACTACAATTTTTTACGAGGAAATTTCATTAGTCAAAAAGCGAAAATACATTTATATAGGGAAACAGAACAAGCCTTATCCCTCAAGATGCATATACTAAACAAATTATATAAACTTCCGATAAAATAACATATATATTTTTTTTTATAAAAAAAAAAAGGTTTAAAAGATTTAAATTTTGGATAGAACTCACCACCAGACGACTAATTAGTGTCTAAAATTACAAAATTTGGGTACTACTATATTTTTTTTAAGTATTAGATATATTTTGGGGTTTTTTATTTTCATTTTTTGAGGTGGAGGACTCAAACTCACAACCTTGTGGTTCAGATGTGAGGAGTTTACCATCAGAGCAATCTCATTTCATCAGTAGTGTTTTATTAGAAGTAATATAATATGGAGTCAAAATTAGAAATAACAAACTCAAAACCCTAACTTGTTACTTAGAAACAAATTAAAAATTAAGAAAATGTTCTTTAGGTGCAAGAATAGAGGGTGCATTTTTTTTTTCTTCAATTGTGATTGAAGATGGTTCATTGTTATTTTATAATTTGAGATTTTAATTTTTAATTAACATTTATGGGAAAGAAGATGTTAGATTAGATGTGTGGGTTTTGTAAAAAAACAACTGTGGGACCGAAAATTAAAGAAGAGTGGGGAGGACTAGAGGAGGGGTGGTATGATGTGATGTGATGTGATGTGATGTGAGGTTTGATTGGTTTGCTAATTGTGTCTCATTTAAAGAATTTTTTTTTTTCTTAAAAAGATGACCCGGGCTGTAGCCCGGGTCAGCCCTCTAACATGTCCACCCCTAGGTGGGTTAATCTAAATTTTGAAACCATGAATATTGAAATCGCTGATTTTGGTTTCCATCATGTGTAGGCTTATAGGATTCTAATTTTGGTTGGAATGGTCTCATGTCTATGTATGCTCTTCGAACCTCATCTAATTGATTAACATCATACATCCAAATTGGTTTTCGTAATCCCAGATCTCGTTCAAAAGAAGCATCAACTTTTTCGGATTCAAGCCTTTAACATTTAAAAGAATATGACTTATCAAAACCTCTACTACTAGTAGCAGCATCGCTTGTTGATTGGTTTCCACTTTTATTTTAAAAAAGATTGTATAGTTTGTTGTTTACTTAATTTAGAAATATGATGGAGATTTGACATTATAACCAACGATAAAAAAGAAGAAGACATAAATAAACATTTAAAAACAAAGAATAATCTTTAAAATTTATTCTTAATTTTTTATTGCAAGTCCAATAAAAAATCATCACAAATTCACAATCAATAAGCTTAAGCTTTGACATACCATCACAAAACTAAAATTCAAAATAATTACCATTTCTACTAATTAATAAATTCAATATAAAGGGGAAGAAAAGAAAGACAATGTATTTTATAACAATTTGTTTGAGCAATTGGGCTAGTAGGGTTGTTGGGTTTATTTTATTATGTTTAAAGTTATTGGGCTTTTAGTTTAAAAATGAAGATTGAATTTTAGATGGGTTGTCTACAACTATTACATTTGGGCTATAACTAATTTGTTTTAAAAAAAAAAACATTAATTCAAACATAGAAAAAAATTTCAAAAAACTTGGGTGGGCTGCAGCCCTTCCAAGCCCCTGAAGAGCTCCGCCCCTAGTAATAACAGCTTGCTAAATGACATATTTGATCTTTGTAAACCAGGAATGCTCACAGATAGACGGGAAGTTGCGGTCAAGTGCTTATATGAGCACAACCGTAAAAGGGTAGAGCAATTTAAGAATGAGATTAAAATCCGTGGAATTGGTGGAAAATGTCACCTTTTTGAACTAATTTGGTGACAAAGTCACTGCTTAATAAGTTAAGTTTAAAAGGCACCTATTATGGTGAACTATCAAAATTTCCCTTAGATAATCATTTATGTTATTCTGTTTGTACTTTTCTCTCTCCAAGCTTGCAACAAAATCGAAAATAGTGTTAACTCAGTAACTCTCTCTCTCTCTCTCTATCTCTCTCTCTACAAATAAAAGTTCAAGGATCACTCAACTTTCTTCTTCAACTTATAAAGAAGTGGACGTGCTTCAGTCTAACAAGGTAATACTTCTTGCAAATACTTCTTTTAATTTGTTAACAATTTTATTTGTTCCTTTTCATTTATTCTCCGAGTCTTTTGTAAACCTGAAGCAATTGTAAAAAATTTGGATCTCCAAAAATTTGTTAGCTCTATCCGAGCTTTTTAAACTTCGCCTTTTAAAGTCTTCTCCGAGCCTTTTCGTGTCTTATCTGAGACTTTTTAATGAATCACTATCTGAGCCTTTTCAAGTCTTCTTTGAGCCTTTTCATGTCTTCTCCGAGACTTTTCAATGAATGACTATCCGAGCCTTTTCAAGTCTTCTCCGAGACTTTTCATATCTTCTCCGAGACTTTTCATATCTTCTCCGAGACTTTTGAATGAATCACTATCCGAGCCTTTTCAAGTCTTCTCCAAGCCTTTTAATGTCTTCTCCAAGACTTTTCAATGAATGACTATCCAAGCCTTTTCAATTCTTCTCCTAGACTTTTCATGTCTTCTCCGAGACCTTTGAATGAATCACTATCCAAGCCTTTTCAAGTCTTCTCCGAGCATTTTCATGTCTTCTTAGAGCCTTTTCAATGAATGACTATCCGAGCCTTTTCAAGTATTCCCCGAGCCTTTTCAGGTCTTCCCCGAGCCTTTTCAAGTCTTCTCCGAGCCTTTTCAAGTCTTCTCCGAGCCTTTTCAAGTCTTCTTCGAGCCTTTCAATGTAATATGTGAAAATATTTGATGGCAGCAGTTACCCGACAGAAGTCAGAGGTTTGTTGGATCCGATAACCAGGGAATGTATGTGTTAAAGAATATGACTTATGAAGAATTGGTTGGGATCGTGTATACCATTATGAAGTATGATGTAAACAAATTCAATGTTGATCTGTCATCAATATCAATCGTTCCTAGCAGTACATGTTGCACATTTATAAGAAATGACGATGATGTTCAGTTTATGCTAAGAGAAGATCGTGTGATTCCTCAAGTATGTGTCAATCTAACTCTGAGGATAGCTAGAGAGGTGATAGGGAATGATATTTTTCCTCCTGAAAATACCCAACAATTTGGATCTTTTAGCGGTAGCAACTAAGTGTTCACCCAAAGGAGTGCCATCGAAGGTGGGGAAAACATGTGTGGTGTCCCACCGGTAGCGGTCGACCATGCAGATGTAGTTGAACCTCAATTCAGCGATGTGTTTGGTTGTCAAATTGAGTAGTACAATGAGCAGTACAATTACCCGAGCCATGAGATGGATAATGAGGCAAATAATGAACAGGTAGATGATTTAGAAAATGTGGATGAAGAGCCTGCACAAATTGAAACACGTGGAAGACATGTACAAGGAGTCAGTTGCACTGCACTAGATATGCATTGGACTTCCGAGGTTCGACATAATGTAACTGCATCTGATTCCGATAATGCGACAACGTGGGTTATTCCCAGACTAGATTCATACTCATTTGGTATTGGTAGAAGCAGCACCTTGGCAGCGTAAGAACTTACAAGTATGATTTATGAAGGTCAATTTTTTCCGAGTAAAAAGGATTTGAAGAGGCTAGTTGACCTTTTTTCAATGCGGGAGAGCTTTGAATGGAAGTTGAAAAGGTCCAATAAGACAACATTACATCTGGTTTGCATCAATGATGACTGTACGTGGAAATTAAGAGCGGTGAGGAGAGATGAAGGGACTTACTTCCAAGTCAGAAGTTTTATCAACAAACATAGTTGTCCCTTGGAGGAGATTCACTGTCGACACTGATAAACTAGTGCAGTCATAATCGGAGAAGTCGTTGCACCTAGACTTCAACAATATAATGGTCGTCTGATGTGTCTAAAGGACATAATCGTCGATATGAAAACAATGTATGGCATCCAAGTCATGTACAGTAAGGCATATGATGCCCTGCAATATGCATTGTCCTGCAATATGCATTGTCATTGACCTATGGAACGTATGAAGAAACTTTCCAATTGCTACCATCTTTTGCATATGTTCGGGAACAACAAAATTCTGGCACAATCACTGACTTACAGTGTGCAAACGATGGTACGTTCCTCAACTTTTTCATGTCATTAGGGTCCTCAATTAGAGATTTCTGGAGGTGTATGCGTCTTGTGATTACAGTTGATGGTACCCATTTGAAGGGAAGATTCGGGGGTACAATGTTTGTTGCAACTGCACAAGATGTAAACGAACAGGTGTATCCAATTGCTTTTGGGTATGGTGACTCAGAAAAAAACCTTTCATGGGAGTGGTTTTTGGAATGCTTGAGGGGTGCCCTTGGTCATATAGATGATTTGGTTTTCATTTCCGATCGTCATGCAAGCATTGAAGTAAGGATTTCTAAAATGTTCCCTTATGCAACCCATACCATATGTTGCTGGCATTTTGGTGAAAAAATGAAGAAGCGATTTCACAGAAAGGATGTTGCCAACATAATGGACAAAGTAGCTAGGACATACAATGAATTAGATTATAACCGGCTGTTAGGATTATGCTCAATAGCAAGAGTGTAATATTATTTTTTACAATCTTTTCATATTAATTAAGTGATTTTTGGTTTAACAAGTTTTATAGCATTATAGTTTAATTATTATAATTGTCAAAAGTAAATAATCATAAGGTCAAAAGACTATGAGAAAAGAAGAATTGTTCATACATCTAGATATGTATGAGGTAGACACAATTCTTTAGTTAGTCTTGAATAATGTTCACAACTTAAGATAAAGGTTGGGCACCTTTATCTTGTTAAAGTTGTAGATTCTTTTGCTAGCATTTGAGTGGGATAAAATGTGTTATGATGAGTCTAAAATCAACAAAGTGTCTTTGAGTAAAAGAATCTAGTGCACTAGATGCATTGAATAGGATCACAATGAAATATTTTATCTAGAACCGTCAGTGGATAAAAGTTTTCATTATGAGGACAATCGGAGAGTCTATCTTAATCCTGAGATGAATGATGGACTTATGGTTACAAGTGTTATCATTTGAGCTATCAATGAGTATGATATATATCATAGTCTATCCTCGATAGTTTGGTGGTATTCATTTGCTAATCGATAGAGGACTTCATTTATAGATATGGACATCGTGGCTCCATTTATCCAAATGAGAGTATAATATTATCATATGGATATTTTGAGGTATTGGATATTAAATCTTAACGTTGAGTTTTTGATAGTGTCTATTGAAACATGGCTTCTGGACAAGTCAAAATATCCAAGTTCAAAATATGGTCATATGAATAAATATGGAAACTGAGAGAGCTATAGGCGGTCTATGAGCTCTTGGCGATTACTGATATTATTCATGAGGATACACTATCTCTAATAAGATTGTTCAGGGTATGAATGAGAAACATTTACTTATTCTATCTTTAATTCAATTTTAGTTCTTTAGTGGAATGAGCTAAAATTAATAGATCGAATCAAAGTGAATCATTTGTTGATAGTGATTAGGTTATGTCTATTGAAGCTTAAATTTAGATAGTCTGCTAAGATCCCCAATCCACACAGACTTGCATGAATCACTTGCTATATTCTACCAGACTAATTATGAGTCAATCTAGAATTATTTTAAGGCATGTAGACTTGTTTCTTTTAATAAGAATGGGTCTAGTTCACATATGAGCCTTTTTATTAAGGTCCAGTGGATTTAATAAAATGGAAAAATAATATATGGCACATGTAGTATACTTGGGCGGCAAGGCTAGTAAAATAGCCTATTATATTATTTTATTTTATTTTATTATTTAATTAAATGGAAATTAATTAATTTATTGATTAATTATTTAATTAAAGGTCAAAAACTTTTTCTAACTAGGAAATAGGTTTCTTAATGTTATACTATTGTTGGTAGTACAATAAGAATCAAAGACTTTATTTGGTAAGTAGATAAATAAATTCTTTATTAATCTAGTCAAATTAGGAAGTCTTTTGATATATTCATAATAGGATAATACACTAAAGAGTTGGATTAGGGTTTGGATTCTAAAGATTGATAAGAGTATTTTTTGTGGGTGGATTTCGGCCAAACTAATCCTCTTGGATTGAGGATTTCGGTCACCACCTTGTTTTCCTATCATAGAATTCGGCCAACCCTAAATTATTTTGAAGAAGGATTTCGGCCACCTATATATTCTATAGTATAGAATTCGGCCACCCTAATTCTGAATTGAGAGAACTTTTATTTTGCTTAGAAAAATGAATCCAACTCTAAAAACTAGAGTAGAATTCGGCCAAGTAGAGAAACAAGAAGGAGAACGTATTTATTTCAATAGTGTATTACTAGCTTTTACATTAAAAAGGCTTTGTGCACAACTTCGAATAAGGTTCATGCGAGTTTCGATCAATAGATTGAGAATTCACAAGTGACTGAACTTTCTTCGTTTTCTCTTGGAAGATTATTATGACTAACAAAAGGAAATGTTTTTTGTTATTCATCCTCAGGTACACAATTCAAAGAAAGGGATCCCACGCTCCTAGGTGATTCACTTTCGTGATTGGATTGGAAGCTCTTGCAGAATACCCTAGACACAACGTCAATCGTTACGTAAAGAAAAATGTACGATACTTTTACAATATGTTAATTAATCAAGGGTTAAGGTTCATCTTTAAAAAGAATTTTTTTTTTTAAATTATACAAATCAATTTTTCGCTTCTGCCGCGTTTATTTTCCCTACACCGGCATATGGAGGAGTTACATAAGCTGCACAAGGCTGCATTCGATTATGCCATTGTTGCCGATCCACACAAGTGGTCCCACGTACACTGTCCCCAAAGAAGGTACAGGGTGATAACCACAAATGTTGCAGAGTGCATAAACTCATGCCTAAAATTCGCATGGCAACTGCCAGTGATGACACTGGCATAGTTCATTAGGAATACGCTACAAAAGTTGTTTCACGATCATCATGCAACTACACGGTCCATGCGTTATCAATTGACCGATGCAGAACATCTAGTGATCCTAAAACGTGTTAAGAAGTGTTGCTATATGACCGTAAATCTAGTTGACTGGAACATATCCTCCATCAAATTGAAGGGAAACCAGTGGACGGTTAACTTAGCCTTGAAGACTTGCATGTGCAACAAATTCCAAATGGACCATTTCTCATGTTCTCACACACTTGCAGCGGCAAGGTACATGAGATGTTACAGTTAACGCTTTATATTACCCAAACATGAATCTCACTGTTTTCATTGTTGGAGGGAGTGAAACTTGGATTTCATATCCCTGTGTGCGGACTACTATAAGAGAGAGACACTTATTGATGCATACTTGGTTCCTATTATGCCTGTTGACTATCCTTCTTCATGGGTAGTGCCATCCGACATCGCAGCGTTGGTGGTTTTAAATCCAAAGTTGAAAAGACAATCAAGTCGCCCGATGGAGGGTCGACATGCCTCATTTTCAAAGAGGACAACCACACAGTTGTGTAGAAGATGTGGACAATCAGGACATAATAGCAAGAGGTCCTCTAACCTGCCTATGGTTAATGAAGGTCCCAGTAGAATTGTTCCTGATGAATACCGTCGTAAGTGCAGCATTTGTCATTCAACTAGACACAACAAACAAGCGTGCTGAGAAGGATTCTATCGTGAAATAAATGGAGCCGTTGAGGAAGGCGATCAAATATAACAAGGTAGTACAAAAGGAACACGAATTGCCACTAGAAAAGCTTGCGATTGCTAATGTGTCTGATGCTAACATATGTCCAACTTGATGTCTTCCAACATCGTTCAGACTTTGGGAATCATGGTCGATACAGTTGTGTTATGCGACCCGACCTGATGCAAATGCTTTTATGTTGAACTATTCTGATTTATTTTTTGTTCCGAAATTGATTTCAATTTAGTTCTTCATTTTAATCATGTTGGAATTGAATGACTAGTTCACTAAAATCGTGTTGGAATTGAATAAATTTAATTGAATAACTCAAACAAAAAATTCAACCATGATATATACATCAACTATATAACAGAGAACAACCCTTATATACATCAACTACAGAACAAAATTGGGCAGCGAGTTGTAAAAAACCTCCATAGCCATCTTCTCCCGGATGGTGCCCATATCCTCTTTCGTCCAGTTGAACTCCCTCATATTTGCCAACAAGTACTCTGCCAATCTCAAAGTATGGGCACCACAGTTACCCCTGCAAATCAGCACATGTACAACCATTAGAATGGAATTTTATTCAAACCAATTGGGATAGAATAAAATCTTGAAACAATCATACCTCTTCTGCTGTTGGGGCACACATGCAGCATCCACGATGCTCATCCAAAAGGGTTTCTTCGTCAATTTGTATGTCATATCATCCTTCCCTCTGTTCTTGTGAAACCCGACCTAATGCAACATCAAGGGTATAAACCACATTAAACACGCCACCTGCTCATTCCTGTGGTCCCATGTAACCTCTTGTTTGAACGGGTCTAATAGGCAAATCTTCCTTTGTGAGAGATTGACGCTGGCCAGTACCCAATAATGACGTCCAAGGTTGTAAGGAATCAAAACCTGTAGGTGTTTCAACATAGTGTTATCAATGCGAAATTTAAGCATAGTATTAAACAATTGAAACCATGTAATTTAAATACTCACCGCGTCAACCTCTTGCCATGGCCGGTTTCCTGACGAGAGGAATCCTCAAACCATCTTCAAGTCATCATTGGACCACATGTGATTCAACATAGACCACTCCGTAGGGGGTTTGCCCACAACCCCACAGCCAAACATTTGCCCTTACTAAATATGTAACCATGACTGTAATCATCATTGGACCACATGTGATTCAACATAGACCACTCCGTAGGGGGTTTGCCCACAACCCCACGGCCAAACATTTGCCCCCACTAAATATGTAACCATGACTGTACATAGAAAATTTACCACAGCATTAGGTAAAAGATGTATGAAACACATCAATGACAAATGAAAACCTAACAATACAAACACTTACATAGAACTATGAATCTAGTAGGTTTAACCTTTGACCGTAGACTGTGGGGTATGCTTATTGACGCTTTCATAGAATCTTCAAGTATGCGTTGATGTGCTGACAATGTAAAAATTTTATATTGTTAGGATTCTACCATTATTGATACAAACTTATACAGACAGTTAAAGTAAGGAACATAAAGTATCCTCCAACTCCATGAAGTTGATTTGGAATTGGTGGAACCAAGTGACACCCACTGGTAAATGTAGATCCACATCACGTCTGTATAATTGTTGAAAAGGTTAGATAACCAAGTAATTCTACTTAGGTGTTAAACAAATAATATAAAAATATTGTAAAATGTACGATTATATTTACAATTCCCCCGTTGTGTTCTTCTTATAGGCTCGGTAGGCCGTAAACTGGTCAACATGTACCAAATCGTGGGGCTTGAATACATGCTGTGATGACTGTGGCCTTGTCCTTGGCTTCTATGGCTTACAGAGGTTAGTGTATGAGGACACCAGTTGCCAACCTGGCTTGTGAACCCATTGCTGACGTTGAACCTAGGGCGAACTACAGTCCCGAGCACTAGGCTTGATCAGAGGGGTGCAGAGTGAGGAGGAACTTTGCCTCCGTGGATTGCTGTAAGAAATGGTGCACTATGAAAGGGAACTGTGCCTCCCTGGATCACTATAAGGATGGGTGCGCTGTGAGGAGGAACTCTGCCTCCGTGGATCACTGTGAGGATAGGCGCGCTCTAGTGGGACCGACCGGATGGGGGAGCTATGCCCTGGTCACTGCGCTGGGATCGACCGGAGGAGGGGTGCATCGTGAGGACGAACTCTATCCTAGGTCTTATGGATCAACATGATGGTGCAACAGTGTTGTCTCTGAACCACCAGCTACCTCCTCTCATTCTATGAGAATAGAACCCTACTGATCGGATACTTTGTCTGTAGTACGTGCCTCCATAGCAGGTGCCCCCTCATCTCTGGTCTCTAGGTCTGTCCCATCCTGTCCCATCCCGATGAGTACATGTCCTATCTATGGGACTAAAGTCTCTGTGATGGTGATCAAGCCAAAATTGGTATGATTTTGGCCCTCATTTCCGATTCTTATTGCTTGATTCTCGGGCATTTCCCCGTGTTTAATGTTGTTAAATTGAGTGTTTCAGGTTTTATTAGGTTTCAGAAGCAATTGAGATAAAGTGGAGGACTTGTGTGAAAATGTCTCACAAATGGGAAGAAACAGGGCATTTTCGCCACTTGGACATGAGAGGTCGCTACATGGGCGCCATGGCGACAGAGGATTCTCCAAGACATCAGAAGGTCGCCATTTGGGCGCCACTTGGTCGCCATGGCGACAGAAAGTCCCCAAATGAACCAGGTGGGGTCGCCATGGCGACCACCCTTGCAAGTGGCGACCTATTTCAGTCAAGGCATGGTCGCCACTTAGGGTCGCCATGGCGACCTTGATGTTGCAAGTGGCGACCTCCTTACATTTGCAGGGTCGCCACTTATGGTCGCCATGGCGACCTAGAGGTGCAAGTGGCGACCTCTACACAAATTACTCATGGTCGCCACTTGCTAAATGGCGAGAAAGATGGTTTTCGTGGCGACCTTCTCATCTAACCATTTTACGCACCAGGGTCGCCATAGTGACCAAATAGCGAACAAGGCGCCACCTCAGCAAATCAAGCAGTTATCAGTACATGTCCAAGAGTGCGTATATATAGAACGTCCCTCCATCTTCAAAAGCATCGAGAAATCTGAGAAAGAAACAGAGAACACATCTGAGATCTAGCTTTTCATCCATGGCACACCATTCCTTATCCTCCATTTCTCTCCTTGAACTCATCTAATCCATCCAACCCTCAACACAAAACCTTGATTACGTTACTACATCATTCCTCATCCCACCATTTCTTCACCAAAATCCTTAGTCACTTTCCACCAAAACACCCACATTCCAAGACATATCCTCTACTTCCATTCCTTGCATCTAAGAGCTTAGAGGAGAAGAAGGATCAAGCTTAAAGAAGATGACCCAAGGGTTATTTCCTTACTATTTACTTCTTTTCATTTATTGCAAATATGTGTAACTAAACCCCTAATCTAGGGGATAGATTTGAGGATCAATTGGTTGTGGGTTTAGCTTAGCTTGTAATGAATCTCTTATGTGTTCTATTCATTCAAATTAATTAGATTCCATTCATTATAATTAACTTGTATATCACTTGTTGATTGCCATCTTGAGTGGAGTAATTTGTTATATATTCATATGTGGATTGACACTCTTTGTGTGAATGAGAACCCATTGGATAGGATAGATTAGTGGTGGGTATATCAACCCCACTAATCTAAGCCTCTAAGTGGTTAACATAATGAGATTGGTACATTAATGTAGCTAGTTAGCTTACCCACATTCAATTATTAATCGATCTATTCCCTAGCTAACTCATTATTGGATTTTATCACTATTTTTATCAAGGTGTTGAGTATTCTATTTTTCATAACATTTTTGTGTATTTTCATTTGAGTAGTTAGCATTGGTGGTTTTAGAAACCACACATCTATCAAACACTATGATTTACTTTATTGTTCAAAGATTAGTCAATTTATCTAATTAACACTCCATTCCCTGTGGAACGAACTTGCTCACTATTTTGCTATCAAATCATATTTTAAAAGGATTAAGTGGCTTAAAAGAGTTTTCAAGAATCATCCAAAATCTATACTATTATTAATTTTGTTGAGTACACAAACGACCTCATCAGATGGTCATCATGGTCATCGAATGGTGGGTCATGTAACGGTGGACCATCCATACGGGATAGCAACGTCAGACCATAAAGCGCCTGGATCAAACCCAGCAACTCCGTATGCTGCCGATCTCATTTCTCCTCATTTGTTCGGATATCCTCCTATGAATCTCTAACAACATCCATTACTTCAGTGATTTTACGATCCCAACAGTCCTGAAAGGATTTCGAACTCTATCAATACAAAAAACCGTTCACTCGATTGAAATTCAATAATGCGAAACAAATATTTTTATGTGCCTCTGGATGCCCTCCAACGCCTCCTCGTGAGTCACCTCCAGTTAGAGGCTGTCTGGGCAACACGAATCAAACCCGCCTATGCCTCACGGGACTCCTACTGCCATCCGGAGGCCTATGCCTCACGGGACTCCCACTGCGACCCTCCGGGTCAAAACTCTCTGTATTACTAGGTCTGGCAGTCGTATGTCATTCGGGATCTGGGACGTGAATAGGTATATAAGCAGTATCGACATCATACAAACTGCCTCCCTTGGAAATGCCCTTGTAGTACCGTTCAGCCCTATTAGATGCCGTCGGCACCAATTTAACCCTCGTAAACATCTGAAATTGTAGTTAGACCATTGTAATTGTCTACATACTAATAACTATGAACATTAACAAAAAATAAACTTACCTTTTTTGTGAAAATGTTATCTAGCTTGTCCCCCCTCAGTCGCTGACTCAACTCCCATTTCAGAATATGGGGGGATAGCTCGATTTCCCTGTGGGTCCCACATTGGTTGTTGCCCAGCTCGGGGATAACCTCAAAAGCAAATATCTGCATAATAGATAAGTACGATAAGAAACCAATACATAAGTCGTATGAAAAAAATTACAATTAAAGTACAGATTTAAATTCTAAATTCTCACCAACAGTGCATGTGTTAGACCGCATATGTACTACGTCTCCAGGGTGTGTACGTCAACGACCTTTCATTACTGTCATTGTTCGAACCACTCTCATTGAACGTCCAACGCATGCTTGAAACCACTAATAGACGGCCTATACATGTTTGCACCCCACGGGAACGCATCAAAAGCGTCCAAGTCCTCGACTAGGCGAAACTGCCATACTGGAACTTTCTTACTCCATCAGTATTGCTCAGTAAAAACACCAATCCGCCGAAAGGCTTTCAGCTTTTCATACTCGACCTCATCTCGACCCTTAAAGTACCGTTGGTTTATGCCATTCTCTACCAAATCATAGGTCGACGTGTCGGGAATGACTTCGAACTTCAATCCGGTGATCAGACAGAACTCAACCTTCTAGAACTAGACCGAATGCTTACTTAACAAAAATCTCATCTCATCTCATCTTCTGGCCCATTGTGATGCAACTCGCACAGAAGCAGCTGATGGACAATGCCAGCCGAAAACTTCATCTGAAGGAAATGTCCAGAACATGACTCAGTATACCGACGTCGTTCTTCGACCGTAAGATGTTCAGGTACCCTGTTAAGTGTGTTGTCGATATCTGTAAGGTTATTGAAATGGTCATGCCAAGTTATTTTTCCTGGGTAACTTTCTTCCACTGGAGTTTTAAGCAAATCCTTCAGCTGATTCCTCATCTGCATGTTCACAGAAAAAAAAACATATAAGTTCAATAAAAGTCTCGGAGAGTATATGAAAAGTGATGTAACAGAAGCTCTGTCAAGAAAAACCTACAAGAAACAAATCGAAACAACCTACTAAAGTTCCATTGATTCGCGCACGAATACCGAAAGATTAGGCTTCAAGTTTGTTGATTCACAAGGAATACCGAAATTGGAAGATAATTAGAGAAACTCTAAATTTTATAAATCAAAAACTGAATTACCTTTCCGCTTATAGGATTATTTAAAGCAAGGAAATCCTAACCCTAATTGTAGTCCTTGTTGAACAAGAAAAGCGAGCCTAATTACAAAAATCACAAAAATTACTAAAAAAGGTAAAATTGAAATTAAAGCGGAAACTATTACTACTGAGAATCCTAAAAAGATCGGAATTGACGGAAGTCGATTCGGACTTGGAAATCTCAATTTATTACGAAAACGAAACTTTTCTAAAACGGCAAAAACGGCAAAAACGGCCTTTTCGGGACCTAAATGATGGAATTCGGCTAAAAAAGGGTATGCCTCAACAACAAAGATGTTGATTATCTCCTCTCTCACCGAAACACTTTAATTGTGAAAGTTTCACGTCATTCCGACTCCATCGCTTGACCCTTCTTCTTGGTCTTTTTCCAATCCCACCCCTTTATATATTCCAATGCCATGTAATCCAATGCTGCTTCATCAAAAAGGCTCGGAGAGTATATAAAAAGGCTCGGACATAGTGTTAAAAGGCTCGGATATTCTAATTTTACAAACCTAAACCCAAAAAATTAAAAAGCTCGGAATACTGTACAAAAGTCTCGGACAGTGTTTTAAAAGGCTCGGAAAAGGCTCGGAGATTCAAAACTAACAAACTTATTCATATTCTATAAAATGCTCGAATTACTATTTAAAAGTCTCGGACAATGTTTTAAAAGGCTCGGAAAAGGCTCGGAGATTCAAAACTAACAAACTTATTCATATTCTAAAAAATGCTCGAATTACTATTTAAAAGTCTCGGACAATGTTTTAAAAGGCTCGGAGACAGTGTTAAAAGGCTCGAAGATTCAAATTTCACAATCCTATTCATATTCCTTTAAAAAAGCTTGGAATACATTTTAAAAGGCTCGGAGAGTGTTTGAAAAGGCTCGAAAACCCATATCTTCATCGTCTTCCACACAACTTTTTTATAAATTCAAACCCTAATCTAAACCTAAACTAACCCAGAACCATAATCTAAATCAAACACACATAAACTAACAACAAAAACCAAATCAAAACAACAGCCAACATAGATTTATCAAGAACAAAAACGAAATCGAAACATAAACTTACCACTGTCAAGCGAAGGTTCTCGTCGACTTCAATTGACTGTAGCGCCATCGCCGGTGAGTTCGCCTTGAGATTTTCAGGTGTGTTTCTTGCACTGTTTGCTTTCTCTTTCAACTGTTCTCTCTCTCAACTTTTTTCTCTCTAGGTTTGAAAATGACACAAACCAACAAAGAAAGGGTAGTTTTGTCTAGTCACCTAAATATGTGCCTTTTAAACTTAAATTAGTAAAGTGATGATACTCTAACAAAAACTAGCCCAAATAGCGACAAAAAAATTTTAAACCCATTAAAATCCTCACACTTTATGGCTGCATTTCATGTCACAGTCAGGGTCTCCTCCTTCTGTATGAATTCAACCCAAATGACACTATTGCTGATCATCTCCATGGTGATCGAGCGAACTCATGTTTGCTCATATGGCCTATCCGTATGAACATCACCATAGAAACTGCTACTGCATTGGCTTGTCTCCATGCTTCTGATATCATACATCGTAATGTGAAAACTAACAATATTCTTCTTGACAATAAATTCTGTGTGAAAGTTGCAGATTTCAAGCTGTTACGATTGTTTCCCACTGATGTTACTCGTGCCTCAACTGCTCCACAAGGAACTCCAGGCTATGTTGACCCAGAACATCATCAAAGCTATCAGCTAACTGATAAGAGTGATGTGTATAGTTTTGGAGTTGTAATTATTGAGCTAATATCATCAATGCTGTCTGCTGTGGATATGTCTAGACATGCAAATGAGATTAATTTGGCTAACTTAGCAATTAAAAGGATTCAGAAACGTGTAGGCAATGAGCTAATTGATCCTTGTCTCTGATCTCACTCAGATGAAGAAGTAAAAAGAATGGAAACTTTAGTGGCAAAACTGGATTTTCTATGTCTACAACAAAGTAGGGAAATGAGACCTACCGTTGATGTGGTTTTCGAGGAATTGGGGAGAATTAAAAACAAAGAATGCAAGACAGAGAATCTAAAAGAAGAGGATGATGCTGACAAGAGTTGAAGAGTATGCAGCAGTCAGAACCATCAACACCACATTGTGAAGAAACTGCTTTGTTGAAGAATATCAAGTTGCCACCTATACCGATTTCTGTGACCAAAATTTGGGTTAGTAATAGCACTACGTCTAATGTCAGTAACTAAGGGTTCTTCATAGATGCTGCTCAAATTAATTTCAATGGTGGATGATGTGAAGTATGTTTTAATTGCCATCTGCTGTAATTTTTGTGATTTATATCCATAGAAAAATATATATCATATATGTAAGATTATGGACAGGTTAAGGCAAGAAGGCATGTTTATAGTAAATGGGGCTGTTTTTTCACTTTTTAATATTTTTTCCCCTTTTTCTGTTTCATTGTATTACTAGATTCATTTTTTGGAGAAGTCCCATTAAGTTTGAAAAATAGCTGTTAACCGTAAATTCGCTCTGGGTGAAGAATTTCAATTAACTCCCTCAAACTGCTACCTAGTAGGCTGTAGCGGGGTAGGTACCTTCAGGTACCTTGGTTTGTACGAGTAAAAATGTCTGGAGTAAGATGCAGTAGGTAGGAGAAAAAGTCATCCCGCCCATCGGGCTTCAAACATATGGGGAAGATATGGCGCTTGGGGTTCCCATGTTGGAGTAAGGGCTGTGATCCCTCTTTATGAACCCCGTATCCCGTACTCAGTACTCGGTACCCCGTATCCCGAATCCCGCATCCCATACTTTTTTCTAGATCTCCATTGTGATTCCCCGACCGGATAGCAAGCAAGCAAGTAGGATATGGGATATGAGCTCTTCAATGATAAACTTACACACATGTGTAATAAAATAGATACGAGGGAGAGAATGACAAGTCTTTTTGACAGAAGATGGACTGGCCTAGGGGGAAAAAGCATCACGCATGATCATATGCTGAAAAACCCCTAGGTAGTATCCGGTGGAGAGAGATCATTTATATATTTATCAATAAGGCGTGCTCCGTGGAGCTTACACAAGTATGAGAATCACACAACATAAGTGCTCTGGAGAGCTTACAATAATAGGTGGGCATATGCCTTTTTCTCTTATCAATAGAAAACAAGAGGAGAAGGAAGCCTTGTTTGTTGGGGAAGAAACTGCATGTCTTTTTGGGAAAAAGGAGGACCCCCTCTTGAATGTCATGTCATGTATATATATAGGTCTTATTTCTTGTTGTTCACTCCCCTAAATTCAATCCAATGACCTAGCAATTTACGGGGCGTTCCACGTTGATAGGCGAGAAGATCGTGGGATTGATTCTCCAGAATCAAGTGATTCCTTTTTGAACTTAAAGAGTTGACTCCTCTTTAATATAGGACTCTTGAATGGCGGGAACAAGGCAATTTCCTTGTTTACTTAAACTTGATCTTGGTGTGGTCTAGCTCTTCCTTGGTAATCTGACAGATGGTGCCTTACGACCTCCTTTGTTGATGACTTCTATGCTAGGTTTCTATGCTAGGTGGTCGGGAGGAGTTTTGAGGACCAGGTATAGGGTACGTGGTACTGCGGGGTCCAGCGGGGTACTGCGGGGTACTACCGGGTACTGCTGGGTATCGGGGTCCTGCGGGGTCCCGCTGGGTACGCAAGGTATCAGGGTCCTGCGAGGTCCTGTGGGGTACCGTGGGGTACCATGGGATACTGCGGGTGCGGCATCCCTCTATTTGGCTATTTAGACCACAATAAATAGATAGGTGTGTTGATCTTGGTTCATTTTAGAGGTAGCTAGATGCTTCTTGCGGCATCCCTCTACTTGGCAATGATGAAAAATTCTTCCTTGGACCCAATGACAAAAAAGGCGGTTAACAATAGCTAATATAGATCTCTTGTAAGAGAGATTCCTGAAAAATGATATGAGACTTCAATGGAAAGGTTTGGTATTTTTAAGGGATGTGACAATTTTAAAACCAATGATATCTGTTTGTATGATAATAAATTTTTTATAGAAATTATAGAACTTTTTTTAGCATGTTTGTTTTGGGACCATTTGGTCAAGTTTATGTTATGAACAGTAGTCTTAACCATTTATAATTGCCATAATGCCACTATGATCTGATATTTCTTCTTCATGAGAATAAGAAAGCCAAGATTTTTTTTTTTTTCGGTTTTTGTCCGGATGTAATCGTTCGTTGGCATACTAACTATTATTATGTAATCATTCGTTGGTACTAACTATAATGTGGTAATATTTCATAGAGATGTAGGGCAGTATGTGTTCTAAGATTAAATAACATTCACACCAACGTTTAGGAGGCATTGAAAAACTTTACCGAAATGAAATCTAGACAATGTTGGACAAGCCTAGGAACAACTTGGAACTATAGATCATCTTAATTTTGGAACTATATATCATCATCATATTTCATATATATATAATTTTTGAACTATATATCGTCATTTAAGGGTATTTTTACAATTGAATTTGATTTTAGGGTAGATTTACAATTATGCCACTAAAATAGGGCATTTTTGCTAATAAAATGGTGGGGCCATGTTGCAATTATCATATTCATCAAAAAGTATCAGAAACAACTTTATCATTAATTGATAATGACATCCCTTGTCGTTAGTAAAACTTAATCATTGATTGAGCTTGACCATTAAATGGACCAAATACCCCTGTGATGAGGTCGTTTATGTACTCAACAAAATAGTAATAATAATGGTTTTTGGTTGATTCTTGAAAACTCTTTTAAAGCCACTTAATCCTTTTAAAAAGTGATTTGATAGCAAAATAGTGAGCAAGTTCGTTCCACAGGGAATGAAGTGTTAATTAGATAAATTGACTAATCTTAGAACAATAAAACAAATCATAGTGTTTGATAAATGTGTGGTTTCTAAAGCCACCAATGCTAAACTACTCAAATGAAAATACACAAAAATGTTATGAAAAATAGAATACTCAACACCTTGATAAGAATAGTGATAAAATCAATTAATGAGAGAACTAGGGAATAGATCGATTAACACTTGGATGTGGGTAAGCTACTAGCATCATTAATGTACCAATCTCATTATGTTAACCACTTAGAGGCTTAGATTAGTGGGGTTGATATACCCACCACTAATCTATCCTATCCAATGGGTTCTTAATCACACAAAGATTGTCAATCCACATGTGAATATATAACAAATTATTCCACTCAAGATAGCAATCAACAAGTGATATACAAGTCAATTATAATGAATGGAATCTAATTAAATTGAATGAATAGAACACATAAGAGATTCATTACAAGCTAGACTAAACCCACAACCAATTGTTCCTCAAATCTATTCCCTAGATTAGGGGTTTAGTTACACATAATTGCAATAAATGAAAAGAAGTAAATGATAAGGAAATAACCCTTGGGTCACCTTCTTTAAGCTTAATCCTTCTTCTCCTCTATGCTCCTAGATGCAAGGAATGGAGGTTGAGGAAATGTCTTGGAATGTGGGTGTTTTGGTGGAAAGTTACTAAGGATTTTGGTGGAGAAATGGTGGGATGAGGAATGATGTAGTGAAGTAATCAAGGTTTTGTGTTGAGGGTTGGATGGATTAGATGAGTTCAAGGAGAGAAATGGAGGATGATGAATAATGTTCCATGGATGATGATCTAGATCTGAAATGAAAATACTCTGAATTTTTGCTCTGATTTTCGATCCTTGAAAATGAAGAGACGCTCCATATATATACTCACTCATGGACATGTACTGGTAACGACTTGATTCGCTGATGTGGAGCCTTGGTCGCTATTTGGTCGCTATGGCGACCATGGAGCGTAAAACGGTTAGATGAAAAGGTCGCTCTGAAAACCATCTTTCTCGCTATATGTCAAGTGGCGATTATGACCAAAATGTGTAGAGGTCGCCACTTGTATCCTCTAGGTCGCTCTGGCGACCATAAGTGGCGACCTTGGAAATGTGAAGAGGTCGCCATTTGTACCATCAAGGTCGCTCTGGCGACCATAAGTGGCGACCATGCCTTGAGTGCACTAGGTCGCCACTTGCAAGGTAGGTCGCCAGAGCGACCCCAAGTGGCGACCCCACCTGATTGTTTTTGTGACCTTCTGTCGCCATGGCGCTCAAGTGGCGCCCAAGTGGCGACCTTCTGATGCCTTTGGGAACTCTTCTGTCGCCATGGCGCTCAAGTGGCGCCCTCTTATGTCCAAGTGGCGAAAATGCCCTGTTTCTTCTCATTTGTGAGACATTTTCGCACAAGTCCTCCACCTTTATCTCAATTGCTTCTAAAACCTAATAAAACCTGAAACACTCAATTTAACAACATTAAACACGGGGAAATGCCCGAGAATCAAGCAAAAAGAAACGGAAATGAGGGCCAAAATCACACCAATTTTGGCCTGATCACCCTGCAATTCTGAATTTTAAAAGAATTAAAAAAATTATGTTTTTCTATTTTCTATTTTTTAAAGTCTATTTTCTATTTTTTTTCTTTTGAAAAAAAACAAAAGAAATTTAAAATAAAAAGTGGAGATCTCCACTGTCCATCTCTACAGTGGATGATAGAGATCCATAAGAAAAACAAAAAATAAAATTTGAAGAATAAAAAAAATGGAAAATGGAAAAAAAAAAAAAAAATAGACGAGAAGATCCCATCAGAGATCCAGATTGGATATCCACCGTCCATCCATATGGATAGTGGAGATCTAATCTAGGATCTCCACATCCAGGGAATTCATCACTTCCATCGACAATGATAGGTTTCTCAGGTTTACAAAACCTCCAATCCCAAGAATCAAGAACAAAGAACAAAGAACAAAGAACAAAGTCAAATCTAGATCAAATAGATATTGTTTTTAGAGAAAATTGCACTAAACCTTCTTGAGGTTTGGCCTCTTGTACACAAAAACAACTTTATCATTAATTGACACTCACACTCCTTGTCTTAGCGTAAGTTCCTCAAGTTTTGATTGGCTTATTTCGTGGACAAACCACAATTGGGGTTTGATATATAAGGGTAGCTTAGGCATTTAATTGTTGGTGATCAAGCTCAACAAAAGCCTCTCAATACCTCAAGATGATAAGCAGTTCAAAGGTAAATCACTTGTGCATAATTTACATTGAAGAGAATTAGTTGCACAGACACACACACACACACTTCTCATGCTTGCATATTGATGTAGCGGAAGCTTATACGAGAAAAACCTGCAACAAACAATTAGAAAACAACCTACTGAAAACGTTCGACCTCGCGCACGAAGGATTCGTTAACAGGCTTCAATTACTTCTACCTTCGCAAAGATATGATAACTGGTTTGTAGAGAAACATTCTCTGATTTTATTAATATTCAACCAACGTTTTTACAGCTAAAACAAGAATATAAATAGGAATTAAATAACCTTATTAAAAGAAAACTCAAACTCTAAAACCTAAACAAATTCTGAAACAACAAAGAAAACAATCCTAAACTAAGAAGAATTCTGCTGTAAACTAATCCTAAATTAATTGGTCTTCTGTTGCAACTAAAACTGAATAAAACTCTCTCAATTGTGAACCAATAAGGAACCCATACGCCAGCTTATGAGGCTTGCCACGTCATCTTGATTTGTCCAGCTCATGCCACCAGCTTAGAAGCTTCTAGCGGGACAACTTGCCTTGCCTTGATCCTTGTTGTCCAAGTAATCAAGAGACTTTGCCACTACTGCATCATCCTCTCCGGGTGAAAGAAACGTCGACCTCGACGTACACCCCGTATCTCCTTCAGAGTAATCATTAAAAAATGGTATCAAATGCTTCACATTAAATACATCAGCAGTACATATATGACTCGGAAGTTGAAGACGATAAGCATTCGGATTGATTTTTTCCAGTATCTCTAGCGGACCGATTTTCTTCGCAGCCAGCTTATTGTATTCTTTGACGGGGAAACGATCCTGTTAACCGCCAAAATTGGCGAAGGACCAAGGAAGAATTTCCCACCTCAATACAAGAAGGGTATAGGAGTATAAACACCATCCAACTACCCCGACAAAGTGGACCCCGACTGATCCGAGTGCACATTCCCTCCAGCGGGATCTAAACCAGCTTTCCTCCAGGTTTTTAGGACCTCGCCAGCATCTAATTCAGAAATATGACCGTGAGCCAGATTACTCACTAGAAATCACAGCAAGATCCAACCCAGCTATGACCGGGCTTCCTATGGACCCCGCAGCATCCCGACACAGCTTCTTATGGACCCTGCAGTACCTCGACACGTAGTCCTACTGAGCATCCCGCTATAATATCAGCTAGATATCCCCCTACTTCAACAGTGGGACGCTTACTAGTCGAAATCAGCCCGCCAAGCAAAAAGACACCAGGAAGCAAGATTCTCACATCAGAAACTAAAAGCTCCACAAAAGATCCAATAAAATGCCGCCATACAGAGGAGGTATACACCTTCCCGCCAGAGAGTCCTATTTTAAAAAAAACAGGTCAACATAGTAAGAATCCAACTAGGAAGGTAAGAGATTGACTCCTTCTAGGAAGGAAAGACTGGATTCTGCACGTAAAGCTCCAAGATTATCTCCTAAAAAGAAGAGGATCCAGCAGCTGCCAAACCCTAGTCCGAAATTGTAGGAGTGCATGGCAAGCAAACATGACCTATATATATCAGCTGATTCGCCAAAGGGAAGGAAGGACCTAATCGCCAAACCTAAAAAACGAGTTCTACTTATCGACAGGCACAGATTTACCACCACCATCATCCCCATTACTTACCAAATCTCCATGTATCGTAGTAACCCCATAAACTTATGGTTCATCTATCTGTAATGCAAAGGGGTGATCAATAAAAGCTTATTTTTTGTTTGATTTCCAGTATTCCATATCTTACTTGCATTGAACAGGGACATAGTAGGTATCAAACTACGTGATACCCCTCCGACCAGGATCAATCTCGATCTTGGTCCTTTTAAAGTTGTTATTTGGAGTTTCGTCCCATTAACGATTTTCGGATAACACTTTTGGCACCGTCTGTGGGAAGCATTATCCCAACCATCATTCAAAATAGCCTTCTTCCATACAGAGATATACTAAATGAGACTCTGATCCTCCTAGGGTCATCCTGAGCCATCAGGACTCCAGTCCCTTACTTCCACTGAAAGAGCCCAGAGTCGGGGTAAGGGCACCAGGAATGAAAATCCTCCACCAGTGCTCCCACCGGTTGCAGGCCCTGTCCCTCAAGACCCTGCTAGGCAGGAAGTCAATCGAGAAGTCCTAGAACAGCATGCAGCAGCATACGTAGAAGCAATCCGGCTCCGGATGATAGCCCAAGGGATCCTATTTGAAGCAGCCGGGATCCCAGGAGATGCCGGACCAAGCATCCGGGCTCCAGTCTTCGACCGATTGGGCCCTCTTCTCCCAGTCCGATAGGCGGATCTCAAACCTAGACTAGTGAAGTCCGCGATTGAGGTTCCTCCTAGGAAGGTTCAATCCCTACCAAAACTAAGGGCAAAGGAGAGAGATCCACATCCCGACTCTGAAGGAAGTGCCAAATCTCGAAGGAGTTCCAAAGAAAGGCATCAGAGGGTTAAGCGAATGGAGGTAATCATTGATTCAGAGTCTTCGGATTAAGAGGTTTCAGTAGCCCGATCCGGAGCCAAGAAATCTCAGCGCCTGGAGGATCAGATGAAAAGGATGGCAAAGGAGTTGGAGTAGTTAAAGAAGGGAAAGCATCAAGGGATCCAGAAAAACCCCTTGGGCGAGATGAATGCACCATTCTCCAAGAGAGTCAGGGAGGCAGGACTGCCCCCCAAATTCAGGATGCCTTCAGAAAAATACTTTGGAACAGAGGACCCCGTCAGCCACTTGGAAAGCTTTGTCCACCAGATGGAAGTTCAGAGTGCAACCAGGATAGCCATGTGCAGGATGTTCCCCTCAACCATGACAGACTGTGCCAAGACATGGTTCAGAAAGTTACCACCAGGTAGTGTTGATTCTTTCTCCAAACTTACCAAAGCTTTCTGTGCATAGTTTCAGGGAATCAAACCCCATCCCAAGGATCCTATCCTGCTACAGTACGTAGTTTAAGAGCGGGGTGAAACTCTGAGATCTTATGTCGAGAAATTCCACAAAGAGGTCGTTCAGATGGGTGTATTCAACGAGAAGGAAACTCTAGCCAACTTTCGGAGGAACTTGTGGGCCGGCAGACTATTCCGGTCTTTTGCCAAGCATCCTCCCGAGACATACCAGGAAGTCTACAATCGGGCTCTGGAACAGGTGGACATCGAGGAACAACTCTGGATCAAGATTGAGCACGATGAAGCCTGATTAGCACCGCGCCTTAAAAAGGAGCCTCCGAAGCCTGCACCGGTTAGGAAATTTCAGAATTAACCTCCAAACCGGTCAACTTACAGGCCACCTCCTATTCCTTCGTACCAAGAGAGGTACCCAGTTAGGAGATCACCTCCCACAGAGCTCCCCTTGAAGGAAGTATCCAGAATAACAAGAGAGGAAGAAGGGTATAACCACTACACCCCTCTCAATGCTTCACGAGAAACTATCTATCTCGCTATTCGGGATAAAGGTCTACTCAGAAAACCAGTTCCCATGAAGATCCCGGTAGACAGGAGAAATCAATAAAAGTATTGCGACTTCCACGAAGATGTGGGACATAACACCTCAGAATGCTACAGTCTCCGCATTCAGATAGAAGCACTGGTAAGGGGAGGACTTCTAACTGAATTTTTACAGCAGGTACAAGATAGCATCAAAGAAGGAAAGCAGGTTTAAAGGGGGATGCATGAGGCAGCAAAAAGAAGGAGAGAGGGAGAAAAGGATCTGATGCAGCAGATCCAGGTGATCCACACCATCAGTGGAGGCCCCACCTTAGCTGGAACTTCCAATAATTCGAGGAAGAACCACGCAAAGAAGATTCCCAGGCTTAACGCTGACCATGAGATACTGAAGGTCAATGGCGGACCCCGAGATCTATCCCGCTCCACCAAGATCATCTTTACGGAGGAGGATGTCTTCAATACGGTTCAGCCACATGATGACCCCATGGTCATTACAGTACAGATCGCCAACTGCCTGGCACACCGCGTCCTGATCGATACAGGAAGCAGCGTGGATATTCTGTTCAAGGGGGCTCATGAGCAACTCAACCTGAAGAACTCTTGCTACAACAGTTGCACCTCTCTATTATACAGATTCATAGGGGATTCCGTATTGCCAATGGGAACAAAGATACTGCCAGTGATAGTCGGAGAGGCTCCTCTTCAACAAAACATAATAACGGAGTTCATTGTAGTAGACACCCCGTCTGCATACAATGCAATCTTGGGAAGGCCTTTCTTGTCAGGGATTAGAGGAGTGCTATCCATCTACCACAACGTGCTGAAGTTTCCAGTAAGATCAGGAGTAGGAGAAGTAAGGGGGGACCAGCAAGCAGCCCGCAATTGTTATGCGGTGTCTACCAACCCTGCTGCATTAGCTAAACAATGCGCACAGGTGACCAGCGACCCAGGTCCGAGAGCGACAGAGCGGGATGATTATGTCTTAGAAGAAGGAGAGGTACCAGACATAATCGTGGAGGAGTCTAAAGAAGAA
This sequence comes from Acer campestre, assembly GCA_954870605.1. Taxonomy (NCBI): domain Eukaryota; kingdom Viridiplantae; phylum Streptophyta; class Magnoliopsida; order Sapindales; family Sapindaceae; genus Acer; species Acer campestre. The sequence continues at coordinate 3,012,267 of OX940806.1, read as the reverse complement.
GAGCGTGGTTGGACCAGTGGGTACCCCGCAGAGCAGTTAGAGGAGGTCCTAATCCAGAGTGAGGATCCAACAAAGACAGTAAAAGTGGGAGAAGGTCTGGACCCGGTGGTTAAGAGGGATTTGATAGAGCTTTGAAACAAATTATGGTGTGTTCAATATTAATCTAGAGGGGGGGTGAATAGATTTTACCCAATTTTACCAAATTTTCGTTAATGGTCAAGATTACGAAAATACCCTCCACTAGTCAAAATACAATAGCAAGTGTAATATGGTGCGGAAATTAAAAGACACTTGATATTTACGTGGAAACCCTCACGGGAAAAACCACGGGCTATGTAAGTGAGCCACACTTGAACCTCGAATCCACTAAATGTGTAAAACGATTACAACCTAATCCCGGAAGTAATCACACACCTACCTAATCCCGGTATAAGTGAACCTAGTCCCAATGCTTGTGATTTATGCAACCTAATCCCGGAAGCAACACAAGACTTAGTTCTCAATGAAGAGAAAACAACCTAAGTGAATATATGAAATACTCAAAATGCAACAAGAGCAAGGCAACTCTATATGCTTACCTAGAATGATGATATATCAATGAAATCAATCCTAGATATCAAAAGCTACATGACATATCATAAAGCATAGCTAATCAAGATTCAACAAAACCTAAATAGCTATCACAATACAACACTCAATTCAACACATGTTGTCAATAATCATGGCAATGACAATAAATGCAATTAACAAGTGCAATCAAGGAATTGTCAATCAAAATGCCAATCAATGAGTCCTACACATCAATGTCTAAATGAAAATCATATAGACTTAGCTAGAGGGCAAAATAGTCCTAAATGCTAGCTATCAACAAACAACTCATCTCAACCAAAATCAAAGACTCAAACATGTTATAAACAACATTAAGTAAAGAGTCAAGCATTTAATTAACAACTAAATGCTAATTCTAGGCAAAACATGTCATAAATATGAAACAAAGAGATGTAGAACATGTAGAGATTACCTAGTCAAAGAAATCAACAAAAACCATGCTTGGATGATGCTAGGAAGAAGTTAGATGCACATGGGAAGTGATTTGGTTGAGTAAAGGTGAGTTTTTGGGAGCTTCTCTCTCTAGGGTTTGAGTTTCTCACTCTAGGGTCTGATTTTGAGCTCTCTAAGACGAGCTAGGAAGAAGATGATACTTATATAGTGTGCCCAAGTGAAGTGGTGTCGTTTTGAGAAAAATGCAAAAGACAGCTGATTCTGCGCCCTTGTTCTGCGCCCTTGGCCGCAGAACAAGGGCGCAAAAATGCACCTGACAAATTTGCGGCCCCTAAACGCAAAAACCAAGGGCGCAGAAAAGAGGACAGTGAGTATGAATTTTGATCCTCATTCTGCGCCCTTATTTCTGCGGCCTTGACCGCAGAACAGGGCGCAAAAACGCACCTGATGGTGTTTCCTAAACAGAAAAATATGATGTGTAATTTCAAGCAAGATGCACCCATATGGACAAGAATGAAGAGAGATTAAATGAGCAATTCATGCATACACACAATAAAGACACAACACATTCAAGAATAAGAATTATGCAAGTGTTGTGTGTGTGTGCATCTATTTCTCTTCATTGAAAGAAACACTAATTATTATACCTTTGGAGTGCTTCTTCTCTTGAGGTCTTGAAAAGGGCCTTTGAGCATGATCTTCAATCACCTAACTACCCTTACAATTCAAACCCCCAATATGTGGTTTGTCTACGAAATAAGCCAATCAACAATGGGAATCCTTACAAGCTTCTTAGAGAGTGCAACGATATCTTTGCTTGGAGCCATGAGGAGATGCCAGGCATTCCTCTTAGCCTGGCTACCCATAGGTTGGTAGTGGATGCAACCTTCAAACCAGTAAAGCAGTAGAGAAGACATTTCAATGCTGAATGGAATGCCACGGTCTAAGAAGAGGTTGACAAGCTCCTGAAGGCCGGATTCATCAGGGAATCCTGGTACCCTGAGTGGATCGCCAACGTGGTTATGGTAACCAAATCTAACGGGAAGTGGCGAATGTGTGTGGACTACACCGATCTCAACCGGGCTTGTCCCAAAGATAGCTTCCCTCTGCGTAAAATAGACCAGCTCATTGACTCCACTACAGGAAACAAGCTCCTAAGCTTCATGGATGCTTTCTCGAGGTACAATCAAATTGTGATGCATCCTTCAGACCAAGACAAGACTAGCTTCATCACCAGACAAGGCCTCTATTGTTATAAGGTAATGCCATTCGGACTCAAAAATGCAGGTGCCACCTACCAGCGTATGGTGGAAAAACTGTTCAAGGAACAGATAGGGAGATCCATGGAGGTGTATATAGATGACATGATCACTAAATCTCCAGAAGCAGGACAACATACAGGGGACTTACGCCAGACCTTCCAGGTAATAAGGCAGAACCAGATGAGGTTGAACCCCGCTAAGTGTGCATTCGGGGTAGCAGCAGGTAAATTCCTGGGATTCATGGTACATGAAAGGGGAATTGAGGCAAATCCTGAGAAGATCAAAGCCATTCTAGATCTCGAGTCCCCTACAACCCTCAAGCAGGCACAAGGATTAACCGAACGGATAGTAGCCCTGAACCGATTCATATCCCGCTCCACAGATAAATGTCTCCCATTTTTCAAAGTTATCAAGCAGGGAAAAAAGATGAAGTGGGACGAGCAAAGCGAGCAGGCTTTTCAAGCTTTGAGAGAGTACCTGTGAAGTCTGCCACTATTGGTAAAACCGATCCCGGGTGAAGAACTCCTACTCTACCTAGCAGTTTTTGAAGTGGCTACTAGTGGAGCCTTGGTGAAAGAATGCAGTGACGGGGTGCAGAGACCGATCTACTACGTGAGCCGGGCTTTTACAAAGTCCGAGAGAAATTACACCTTACTAGAGAAGCTCGCCTACGCCTTGGTGACCACATCCAGAAAGCTCCGGCCTTATTTTCAAGCTCACACCATCGCAGTTGTCACAGATCAGCCTTTGAGACAATTCCTCCAAAGGCCAGATGTGTCGGCAGATTGGTTCTATGGGCCCTAGAGCTCACATAATTCAACATCAAATACAAGGCAAGAACCACGATCAAAGCCCAAGCCCAAGCCCAAGCCTTGGCGGACTTCATAGTGGAGTTTAGCCCGACTCCGAACCCAGGCATATCAATAGACCCAGATCCGAATCAAACCCTTCTGGAATGGCCTGTAGACAGCACGATGTGGGTTCTTTACACAGATGGAGCTTCGAACCAGTCAGGATGCGGAGTCGGGATCGTCTTAATCGACCCCGTGGGAATCGAGGTAAGTCATTGTTTCAGGTTTGAATTCAGAGCCACCAACAACGAAGCATAATATGAAGCTCTGCTAGTAGAATGAAAGTAGCAGGGGCTCTGGGGGCTGAGTACCTTCAGATCAAGAGTGACTCCCAATTAGTCGTAAATGAGGTGACAGGTTTGTGCCAAGCAAAAGGTGACAACATGATGGCCTATCTAGTTAAAGTTCAAGAGGCTATAAAGAGGTTCAAGGGTGTAAGAATAGAGCAAGTGCCTAGGGAGAAAAACCATCACGCAGATGTTTTAGCTAAGATTGCCACAGGAGAAGGGCATGTTCTACCAAAAAGAGTACCCCTCCAATTGGTTCCTTTTTCCAGCATAGCTAAAGAGGCAGAGGTCCTTCCTATAAGCCGCCTCCCATGTTGGATGGATCCAATAGCAGACTATCTCCAAAGGGACATTCTCCCTACAGATCCGGATCAAGCCCGCCGGCTCAGGAGGACAGCTACCCGGTACTGCTTGGTAGAAGGATACCTATACCGTAAGGGGAAATCTCTCCCTCTACTCAGGTGTCTCCATCCCGATGACGCGCGCTGGGCGCTCAACGAGGTGCATTCAGGGTATTGTGGTAACCACGTGTCAGGGGAAACTTTGGCTTACCAGGTAATCAAGATGGGTTACTACTGGCCGACTATACATTAGGATGCAAGGCAGTTCGCACGGACCTGCGAGGCTTGTCAGAAAACAGCAAACCTCCTGTTATCCGAAAATCGTTAGGAGGACAATAATCCAAATAATCACTTTAAAAGGGTCAAAATCGAGAATGATCCTGGCCGGAGGGGTATCAAGTAGTTCGATACCAACTAGGTCCCTGCCAATGCATGCATAATCAAGAATACGAGAAATCGAATAAGAACTCGTTTTATTGATCACTCTTTTTTAATACATGAATACATCGACCACGAATTTCTGAGATCATCACGTTACATAAGAGTTTTAGTCGGTAATGAGGGTGATGATGGCGGTGGTGAATCTGTGCCTGTCGATAAGTAGTCTGTCCGATCTCTCTCTCTTTTGGCAAATTAGCTGTTATATATATAGAGGTCCTGTTTGCTTGCCATGCACTCCTACAATCTCGGATTAGGGTTTGGCAGCTTGCAGGATCCTCCATCTTTAGGAGATAATCTCGGAGATTTAATGCGCTGAATCCAATCTTTCCTTCCTTGGAGGAGTCAATCACTTACCTTCCTAGTAGGATTCAAAATGTGCTGTCCTGCTCAAATTAGGACTCTCTGATGGGAAGGAGTGTACCTCCTTTGTACGGCAGTGTTTTAGTGTGTTTCTTGCGAAGCTTTCAATTTCTGTTTCGAGAATCTTGCTGCCTGATATCTTCTTGCTCTGGCGGGCTAATTATATCAGGAAACGTTACCTAGCAGGTATCGTGCTGATAAAGTAAGTAGGAATCTGACTGGTATTATAGCGGGATGTGGCGTGGAACCCCATATCGAGACGCTGCGGGGTTCATATAGTAGTAGGAATTCGTCTCGGGGTGCTGCGAGGTCCTTAGAAGACAGTGACAGGGTACTACGGGGTCCATAGGAAGCCCGGCCATAGTCGGTCTGGATCCTGCTATGAGTTATAGTGAGCATTTTGGCTCTTGACCACTCTGTTGAGCTAAGACGCTGGCGGGGTGGACTCCGCTGAAGGAGATGTGTATTTGGATCACTCGGGGTCCACTTCGTCAAGGTAGCCGGATGGTGTTCGCACTCTTATACCCTTCTTGCTGAGGTATTAGGGTGGAAAATTCTTCTTTGATCCTCCGCCAATTTTTGGTGGTTAACAGAAGTCCCCCCTGACTTGGACACTGATACCTTGTCGGGGTCGGAGTCAGGATCTTGTCATTATTTGAAGGATTTTCTGCATCCTCTAGTTGCTTCCTTGTCTGACTAGGTTCCCACTTAGGAGGAGGAAATCTTTATTTCATACGTTACAACTGATTGCGTGTCGACTGTTGATTGGGTTCCCGTTTTTCAAAAAGAGCCGTTTTGGCGCGATTAATGCGAAAAATGCCTCAACCCATCCTTCCGGTCACTGATTCCGGTTTTCGAGTAAGTAACCGTCATTCCTCCTCTATAAATAGACCGGCTCCACTGGTGATTACTTACTTTCTCTCAAACATTCAAAATCGCGACTGAACACAAGAACTTTCTGTTCTACCTTCTTCCTTCTTTCTCACAGCAATCTTTCGAAGAAATCCTTCCTCTCTTCTTCTTCTATAATGGCCTCTTCTTCACAACTTCCTACTTCTCAAGAAAAACTTAACGAACAAAACCCTTCTACAGTGGCGAATCCTACTCATCCTGATCCTGCTTCCCCTCCCCGATCTGATAGTATTGACGCCCTCTTCAGTACGGAGGCGGCTGACGCTGTGGCAGATTCCCTGACGTCGGAGAAGAAAAAACGGGGTCGAGAGGGGGACGAAGTGGCTGAGGAAAACCTGCGGGCTCAGCGACGCCGTTCTGCCCAAAACCCCCGAATTGGGTCGGGTTTCCACAATAATCCTGAAGACCCAGTCCTGATTAGCGATGAGGTGGGCGCCTCACAGTCTGGCGGCAACGGGGAAAGTGACGGACCTGACGTCACACTGGTCGGGGTCCAAACGGGCTCCTTCGCCGCCTTTCATGATGTTCGGATTATACCCGACTCCGTTTGTACGGTGGATACGCTCAATAAACTACGGGAAGAGTATAACATTCCGGAGTACATCACTCTCTCCCTTCCCCACAGGGGTTATGATGTATACACTGTTAGGATTATGCTCAATAGCAAGAGTGTAATAGTGTAATTAACAATCTTATTCATATTAATAAAGTGATTTCTGGTTTAAACAAATCTTATAGCATTTATAGTTTAAATAATTGTTAAAGTAAATAATCATAAGGTCTAAAGACTATGAGAAAAGAAGAATTGTTCATACATCTGGATATGTATGTGGTAGACACAATTCTTTAGTTAGTCTTGAATATCGTTCACAACTTAAGTTAAAGGTTGGGCACCTTTATCTTGTTAAAGTTGTAGAATTCTTTTGCTAGCATTTGAGTGGGATCAAATGAGATATGATGAGTCTAAAATCATCGGAGTGTCTTCGAGCAAAAGGATCTAGTGCACTGGGTGCATTGAACAGGATCACAATGAAATACTTTATCTATAACCGTCAGTAGATAAAAGTAATTTCATTATCAGGACAATCGGAGAGTCTATCTTAATCCTGAGATAAATGATGGACTTATGGTTGCAGGTGATATCATTTGAGCTATCAATGAGTACGATTATATCGCATAGTCTATCCTCGATAGTTTGGTGATATTCATTTGTTAATCGATAGAGGACTTCATTTATAGATATGGACATCGTGGCTCCATTTATTAAATGAGAGTATAATATCATCATATGGATGTTTTGAGGTAATTGGATATTAAATCTCAACGTTGAGTTTTCAATAGTGTCTATTGAAAACATGGCTTCTGGACAAGTCAAAATATCCAAGTTCAAAATGTGGTCATATGAGTAAATATGGTAACTTGGAGAGTTATAGGCGGTCTATGAACTCTTGGCGATTACTGATATTAATCACGAGGATACACTATCTCCAATATGATTGTCTAGGGTATGAATGAGGAAGCATCTTCCTTTTCTGTCTTTATTTAAGAGTTCAATTTTAGCTCTTTAGTGGAATGAGCTAAAATTAATGGATCGGACCTAAGTGAATCATTTGTTGATTGTGATTAGGTTATGTCTATTGGAGCTTAAATTTAGATAGCCCGCCAAGATCCCCAATCCACACGGACTTGCATGGATCACTTGATATATTCTACCGGACCAATTTGGGGTCCATCTAGAATTGCAATTTAATATATTAAGAATATAATTTGCACATTATTTATGTAATGGGCTGCACAATTATATTTATATATTAATGGATGACATGTGGGCTTGTTTCTTTTAGTAAGATTGGGTCTAGTTCATATGTGGGCTTTTTAATTAAAGTCCAAAGGATTAAATGAAATGAGAAAATAATATTTGGGCCCAATATGTGTATGGGGCGGCAACTAGGTTAATAACCTAAAATATTATTTTGTTTTCATTAATTAATTAAATGAGAATTAATTAATTCATTAATTAATTATTTAATTAAGATACAAATATTTTCTCATTAGGAAATATGTTTCCTAAAGGTATACTATTGGTAGTAGTATAATTAAATAGAAAGACTTGTTTGAAAAGGAAATAAATAATTAGTTTTATTTATTCAAACAGGAAGTCTTTTTATTTTAGTCAAATAAGGAATAAAAGATTATTGAGTTTGATTAGGGTTTGGAAATCTTAAACAAAATAGGAATTAGGGTGCAACTAAATCTCCAATCTTTTAGGAGTAAAATTGCGGCAACCCTAATTGTTTTTGGTCAAGGATTTCGGTCACCCTAGGTTAAAATAAGAAGAAAATTTAGGCCACCTATATAATACAACATATAGATTTCGGCCACCACTAGTGCATGTGTGCAGAAAATATTTTTCTTCTTCTTCTTAACTCATAGCAAGAGATCTATTATTCTACTAAGAACAAAAAGGAACATAGATTATTCTTTGATTGTATTCTAGTTGCTTATTCATCAATAAGCTTGTGAATACGAAATCGATCTAGGTTCACGCGAGTTTCGATCATTAGATTGAGAACTCAAAAGTGACCGGAATAATCTTAGGTTCTTTTAGATTATTTTGTGACTAACGAACAAGAGAGAAAAGTTTGTTTAATCCCATCACAGGTTTGCAATTCAAAGAAAGGGAGACCACGCTCCTAGGTGATCCACGTTCGTGCTAGGATTGAAGATCTTGCGGATTACCATCGACGCAAGTCAATCGGATCACGCGACAAGAGGTATTAAATTCTTTTATTACTTTCTTATATATATATATATATGTTTGATTAATCAAAAGGGTTTAAGGTTCATAATTGGAAAAATTTTAAAAGCTACCCAAAACTAATTTTTTAGTCTCGCTTCCGCTGCGGGTACTACGGTATTTTTCCCTACAATTGGTATCAGAGCCTGGTTGAACCCTTTTAATTAATTAACGTATATATACGTGGATCGATTTCTTTTTATTGTGATTATGCATGTTTTAGAAAGAGATGGCACTCTAGGTATTCGCATATATTATTACATGTGATGTATGGATTAATATATGTTTTTATGTGGATTGTTATTGCTCGATTTTGGCTCTAGATTTTCAATGTATTTTTCGTTTCGGAATTGTAACAAGAAGGGTGGTCTATTATCGCCATAATTCCTTCTTGGTAGTTGTTAGGATTTTTTCTTTGTATTAAAATTCTGCTGCAGTTTTTTTTTTTTTTATGTATTAAAAATATATGTGCAGTATTTTTACTGCAGTGATTAAAAAAAAAAAAAAAAAATTTCTGCAGTAGTTTTATTTTGTTTAAATTAAATTGTAACACGTCCTATATCGAAGAAACGAAGCAACCGGGACCGAGAACGAGCACCGTGCGCACCCTAGGAGTGGATTGGGCTGCGCATGGCGTGCCCGAAATACATGGGCTGCGCACGGCAGCCTTGGAACCAAGAGGGCTGCGCACGGCAGCCATGCAAGGCCCATGGGCTGCGCATGGCAGCCCCTTACGTGGGGTTGTGGGCCGTGCAATCCCGTCGAGGGAGGCTGGAGGATGGGCTTATGGTGATGGGCCACTCGAAGATCTTGTATTCCTATATCAAATGTAATTTACTTGTTTTTCTAGGATGGGCCAAAATTGTTGCTATTTAATTTATGCTTAAATATTACAATATTTGTTGTTGTATGATAACATGACATATAGAATAGGAGTGCCACTCATATATCTCTTTTGGTATGAACATGCATTGAATGATTTAGGTATCTAAATTGGCATCTAGATAACTTGGTAAATCATTCTATGGGATTTAATCACATGCCTTAAATAATTGAGTGGGAGAAGGTGTTTTTGTAACACCTATGGCTTCCAAGATTAGTTGAGCTTAATTATTTTATGGTAATTCCCCAAAGGGACATCCATAAATGGAATTAAGCAATATACTTCCTTACAAGGATAGACTAGACAATGGACTCAACGAGATCTACTCCCAAAGGAGGGATTTTCGTTAGAGAAAATTGAGGGTCGATATCTTGGTGACACACTCAATGTAATTTTATTGATATCCTCCAAAGAGTTCTTGTCAGTAAAATTGCAAGGCTAAAATTGAAAACGCTGGTTGTTATGTTAACAATTAGGTGGGACCTAGTCTAACTAGTAAATGGTGCGAACTCCCAAAGGAGGCGTAACATTTATGGGTGTTAGATCACCGTTGAATTTTATGATTGAGTTATTCATTTAATTCAAGATAAATATTTAAAAGTGCTTTTAATGATTATTTACTTATATATGTTTTGTTTTCATTCAGAAATCATGACCCCATCACTTATGAACATCCTGAAAGATAACACCTTAACTGGAGATAACTACGTAACATGGAAAAGGAAAATTGGGTTGTTGCTGCAAAGTGAAAAACATAAGTTTGTTCTAACCACTCCTAAACCACCTGCTCCTACAATTGAATCAAGCATTATGCAAAGAGATGAGTATGAGCAGTGGAAGACTTCAGATGATATGGCCAAATGTTATATTATGGCCACTATCTCCGACGTGTTGCAACAGCAGCATGAAGGAATGGAGTCTGCTGCTGATATAATGATGTCTCTAGAGGAGATGTTTGCTATGAAGTCCAGGACGACTAAGAGAGAGGCAGTGACTGCTTTTATGAATCTTAGGATGAAACCTGGACAGGCTGTGAAAGATCACATGATGAAAGTCATAGCACATCTCAACATTGCTGAACTGCATGGCGCTGAGATAGATGGTGAGACAAAGATTGATATGGTTGTCAATTCATTGTCAGATTCCTTTGATCAGTTCAAATTGGACTACACTTTGAACAAAAAGGAATACACCTTACAGAGCCTGATGCAAGATGTTCAAAGTGCTGAAAAGATCCTTGTGAAAGGCAAAGGTCAAGAGATTCATGTGGTTGGTAAAGTTGCTACTGTTAAGGCCCGTCAAAAGGTCAAGAAACAACAGAAGAAAAAGCAACTTGGGCCTGCCAAGAAGGACACCAAGAAAGTAACCAAGATCAAAGGGAAATGCTTCCTTTGTGGTGAAAAGGGACATTGGAAGAGAAATTGCCCAAAGTCCCAGAACAAGAAGGAAGAAGGTAATTTGAATTATCTTGAAACATGTTTTTTGGCTGATTCTACAGATTCTTGGATCATAGACTCAGGAGCCACTAATCATGTTTGTTATTCCTTGTAGGGGTTCCAAGAAAGGAGAAGGCTGAATAAGAATGAGATCAATTTGCGCTTGGGCAACGGAACGTTAGTGTCTGCAAGTGCAGTGGGAGATATTAGAGTTTGTTTGGATTCTAGAAGGCATTTAGATTTAATAGACGTTTATTATGTACCTCAATTCAAGAGGAATTTAATTTCAGTTTCTTGTTTGAATAAATTTGGATATTCGGTTACTTTTAATAAAGTTTTTATTATTAGTAAGAATGACAAAGTTATTTGCAAAGGTACATTGGAAAACGGTCTATACTTCTTGCATAGAAATATCTCTCACTCGTTAGACACAGAAATAACGGAACCTGATCATAAAAGAGTTAAATTATCAAAAGATGAAACCTACCTTTGGCATTTACGCTTAGGTCATATTAACCTTAATAGGATTAAAAGATTGGTAAGTGACGGACCTTTGAGTGACTTAAAGGTTGATGATCTACCAACTTGTGAATCTTGTTTGGAAGGTAAAATGACCAAAAGGACGTTCTCTGCCAAAGGTGCCAGAGCCACTGAATGTTTAGGATTGATACACACTGATGTATGTGGACCTATGAGCATTCAAGCTAGAGGTGGATATGAGTACTTCATCACTTTCACAGATGATTACTCAAGATTTGGATATGTGTATCTCATGCGACATAAGTCGGATGCTTTTGACATGTTCAAAGCATTTAAAGCTGAAGTGGAAAATCAGCTTGAGAAACACATAAAAATCTTGAGATCTGATCGTGGTGGAGAATATCTATCTGGAGAGTTTCAGCAATATCTTATTGATAATGGGATAGTTTCTCAGTTTTCTGCACCTGGAACACCTCAACAAAATGGGGTAGCAGAAAGGAGAAATAGAACTCTTTTGGATATGGTTAGGTCTATGTTGAGTTATTCAACACTTCCTATTTCTTTCTGGGGATATACTTTACAAACTGCAATATACATTCTAAACCGAGTACCATCTAAGTCTGTTCCTCAAACACCGCATGAGTTGTGGACCGGGCGCAAGCCTAGTTTACAACACTTAAGGATATTTGGATGTCCTGCGCACGTGTTAAAAGGAAAGACAGAAAAGATGGAGTCCCGTTCAGAAACATGTATATTTGAAGGGTATCCGAAAGAAACTAAAGGATATTATTTTTATAGTCCTTCAGATCTTAAAGTATTTGTTTCGACAAATGCTAAATTTCTGGATAAGGACTATATGAATGATTTTGTGCCTAAAAGTAGAATTGTCCTGAATGAGATGTCAGGAGATACAATTCCACGAGAGGTTACACAACCTAACCCAATTGTAAGTTCCGATCCAACACAAGATCAACAACCTACCATTCCTCGTCGTAGTGGGAGGGTTAGAACACAACCCGAAAGATACATCGGTCTGGGAGAATCTGTAGAGAATCTCCCGGACGACGATGATCCCTATACGTACAAGGAAGCTATGGAGGATGTTGATAGTCGCCATTGGCAAAAGGCAATGCAATCCAAGATTGAATCTATGTTCAATAACAAAGTCTAGTCCCTTGTAGACTTGCCTAAAGGGATAAAACCCATTGGGTGCAAGTGGGTATACAAGAGGAAAAGAGGTATGGATGGAAAGGTGGAAACCTTTAAAGCTAGATTGGTAGCTAAAGGGTATACACAGAAAGAAGGTATCGATTACGAGGAAACCTTCTCTCCTGTGGCCATGCTTAAATCCATTAGGATACTCTTATCCATTGCAGCATCTTTAGATCTAGAGATTTGGCAAATGGATGTCAAGACAGCTTTCCTTAATGGAAGTCTTGACGAAAGCATCTACATGATGCAACCAGAGGGATTCATTGAAAAGGGCCAAATGGAAAAGGTATGCAAGTTGCAGAAATCCATATATGGATTAAAGCAAGCATCCAGATCCTGGAACATAAGGTTCGATCAAGCAGTCAAAGGTTTTGGATTTATTCAGAATCTTGACGAACCTTGTGTATACAAGAGGATTAAGGGCGACAAGTTGGTTTTCCTGATTCTTTATGTTGATGATATACTACTCATCGGAAACGATGTAGGTGTATTGACATCAGTAAAAGAATGGTTAGCAAAACAATTTGATATGAAGGACTTAGGAGAAGCAAGTTTTATTCTAGGTATCCAAGTTATAAGGGATAGAAAGAATAGAACGATTGCATTATCCCAAGCTTCATACATAGACAAAATCTTGTCTAGGTTTTCCATGCAGGATTCCAAGAAAGGTATGTTACCTTTCAGACATGGAATCAAGCTTTCTAAGGAACAAGTTCCTAAGAATGAGCATGAAGAGCAGTTCATGAGTAGAGTTCCATATGCCTCGGCAGTTGGAAGTCTCATGTATGCAATGCTCTGCACTAGACCAGATATTTGTTTTGCTGTTGGCATAGTTAGCAGGTTTCAATCGAAGCCTGGTCCTGATCACTGGACGGCAGTCAAGCATATTTTCAAGTATCTCAAGAGAACGAGAGATAATATGCTTGTATACTCTGGAGGGGATTTGATTCCCGTTGGGTATACAGATTCTGATTTTCAATCAGATTCTGACTCCAGAAAATCCACATCAGGGGCTGTGTTTACTATTGGAGGAGGAGCAGTTATATGGAGGAGTATCAAGCAATCTTGTATTGCTGATTCCACCATGGAAGCTGAGTATGTTGCTGCATGCGAGGCTGCCAAAGAGGCTGTTTGGCTCCGTCAATTCTTGCTTGACTTGGAAGTGGTTCCTAGTGCGAATAAGCAGATCACTATCTACTGTGACAACAGTGGACCAGTGGCTAATTCGAAAGAACCTAGAAGTCACAAGAGAGGTAAACACATAGAAAGGAAATATCATCTTTTAAGGGAGATTGTTCAAAGAGGTGACGTGACGATTACCAAAATCGCGTCAGCGGAAAATCTAGCAGATCCCTTCACAAAGGCTCTACCTCAGAAGAGTTTCGATGGGCACCTAGAGAATATGGGCTTGAGAGATATGACACATTTGCTATAGCGCACGTGGGAGATTGTTAGGATTATGCTCAATAGCAAGAGTGTAATAGTGTAATTAACAATCTTATTCATATTAATAAAGTGATTTCTGGTTTAAACAAATCTTATAGCATTTATAGTTTAAATAATTGTTAAAGTAAATAATCATAAGGTCTAAAGACTATGAGAAAAGAAGAATTGTTCATACATCTGGATATGTATGTGGTAGACACAATTCTTTAGTTAGTCTTGAATATCGTTCACAACTTAAGTTAAAGGTTGGGCACCTTTATCTTGTTAAAGTTGTAGAATTCTTTTGCTAGCATTTGAGTGGGATCAAATGAGATATGATGAGTCTAAAATCATCGGAGTGTCTTCGAGCAAAAGGATCTAGTGCACTGGGTGCATTGAACAGGATCACAATGAAATACTTTATCTATAACCGTCAGTAGATAAAAGTAATTTCATTATCAGGACAATCGGAGAGTCTATCTTAATCCTGAGATAAATGATGGACTTATGGTTGCAGGTGATATCATTTGAGCTATCAATGAGTACGATTATATCGCATAGTCTATCCTCGATAGTTTGGTGATATTCATTTGTTAATCGATAGAGGACTTCATTTATAGATATGGACATCGTGGCTCCATTTATTAAATGAGAGTATAATATCATCATATGGATGTTTTGAGGTAATTGGATATTAAATCTCAACGTTGAGTTTTCAATAGTGTCTATTGAAAACATGGCTTCTGGACAAGTCAAAATATCCAAGTTCAAAATGTGGTCATATGAGTAAATATGGTAACTTGGAGAGTTATAGGCGGTCTATGAACTCTTGGCGATTACTGATATTAATCACGAGGATACACTATCTCCAATATGATTGTCTAGGGTATGAATGAGGAAGCATCTTCCTTTTCTGTCTTTATTTAAGAGTTCAATTTTAGCTCTTTAGTGGAATGAGCTAAAATTAATGGATCGGACCTAAGTGAATCATTTGTTGATTGTGATTAGGTTATGTCTATTGGAGCTTAAATTTAGATAGCCCGCCAAGATCCCCAATCCACACGGACTTGCATGGATCACTTGATATATTCTACCGGACCAATTTGGGGTCCATCTAGAATTGCAATTTAATATATTAAGAATATAATTTGCACATTATTTATGTAATGGGCTGCACAATTATATTTATATATTAATGGATGACATGTGGGCTTGTTTCTTTTAGTAAGATTGGGTCTAGTTCACATGTGGGCTTTTTAATTAAAGTCCAAAGGATTAAATGAAATGAGAAAATAATATTTGGGCCCAATATGTGTATGGGGCGGCAACTAGGTTAATAACCTAAAATATTATTTTGTTTTCATTAATTAATTAAATGAGAATTAATTAATTCATTAATTAATTATTTAATTAAGATACAAATCTTTTCTCATTAGGAAATATGTTTCCTAAAGGTATACTATTGGTAGTAGTATAATTAAATAGAAAGACTTGTTTGAAAAGGAAATAAATAATTAGTTTTATTTATTCAAACAGGAAGTCTTTTTATTTTAGTCAAATAAGGAATAAAAGATTATTGAGTTTGATTAGGGTTTGGAAATCTTAAACAAAATAGGAATTAGGGTGCAACTAAATCTCCAATCTTTTAGGAGTAAAATTGCGGCAACCCTAATTGTTTTTGGTCAAGGATTTCGGTCACCCTAGGTTAAAATAAGAAGAAAATTTAGGCCACCTATATAATACAACATATAGATTTCGGCCACCACTAGTGCATGTGTGCAGAAAATATTTTTCTTCTTCTTCTTAACTCATAGCAAGAGATCTATTATTCTACTAAGAACAAAAAGGAACATAGATTATTCTTTGATTGTATTCTAGTTGCTTATTCATCAATAAGCTTGTGAATACGAAATCGATCTAGGTTCACACGAGTTTCGATCATTAGATTGAGAACTCAAAAGTGACCGGAATAATCTTAGGTTCTTTTAGATTGTTTTTGTGACTAACGAACAAGAGAGAAAAGTTTGTTTAATCCCATCACAGGTTTGCAATTCAAAGAAAGGGAGACCACGCTCCTAGGTGATCCACGTTCGTGCTAGGATTGAAGATCTTGCGGATTACCATCGGCGCAAGTCAATCGGATCACGCGACAAGAGGTATTAAATTCTTTTATTACTTTCTTATATATATATATGTTTGATTAATCAAAAGGGTTTAAGGTTCATAATTGGAAAAATTTTAAAAGCTACCCAAAACTAATTTTTTAGTCTCGCTTCCGCTGCGGGTACTACGGTATTTTTCCCTACATACACCCCGCCTCCAGACCGCCTACTGATCCACAAAGCTTCTTTTGAGTGTGGAGTCCGGCTTCCGCTGCACCTTACTCTCCGTCGAGCTCTTGTCGCGCTCGAATTGGCCCCTCTCCAAATCTCGCCGGGCTTCTGGAAGCATCTGACGGGGTTCCTGGTGCTCTGGAAGGAGCAGTGTGAGAAGGATCACATCGAGCGGGAGCCAGGATTGGACGAACTCCGCTACCTTTTCAACATCGCCAGTATGGTGCCTCGGGGTCAATTCTACTTGAGGGCGTCCAACGACTTGAAGTTCACTGTCCCAGGGGCAAATGTGAAGTACTCGGCGCCCTGGAAGGAGGAGTGGCTCGTGGTGAAGGGCGAATGGGGGCATACTGCTTTCGTTGGGGGGTATGAGTACCCCGTCCCCACTCAGTTTACAGCGAGGGATAAGTGGGCAAAGGGGACGCTGGCTCCTGAGTCCCGGGAGATTCTGACAAGGATCCTGAAGAGGGGTTACACCAACATGCAGTATCCCACTTTGGATCCCTTTGAGGGAGCCCGCTTGGAGCGGTATCTGAGGATCTCCCTCGCTCTTCCTGGTGAGTTAACTGTATCTTGCTCCTCTGTTTCTATATATATATATATTCCTTCTTCTGATTCTCGCTGAACCCTTCTCTTCTGCAGTATCGGCTACCCCGGTGGTAACGGGATCTCCTTCATCTTCTGGAGCAGGGGATAAGACTCTGCCAGCTCTTCCTTCCCCTGTTCCTTCTCCTACCCCTGCTGCCAAGACTGCGTTGGGGTCCCTCCGAGTGGGAACCGACCCCAACCCTCCTCCTGCTCCTGCTTCAGCGAGGTCTAGGGCCAAGACTTCCCTTCCCTCTACTCCTCCCTCGCGTTCGAGGATTTCGGCGATGTTGGCTAGGGCGGCTAAGGCCCGAGGCTCCGAAAGGTCAGCGCAGAAGAAAGTGGCTCCTGCAACGAAGACGTCACCTGCTCCTCCTCTTATTACAAAGTCTTTCAAGGACCCAACCAGAATCTTGGTAGAGGAGGCAGCTACTCCCATTCCTTCCCCAGTTGCTGATGTGGCTTCTGGATCGGGGTCGAGGTGTACTACCTTTGACGAGGTAATGTCCAGGTTTGAGGCCTCCTGCCCAGGTGGAGATTTGACAGATATGGCCAAGCTTCCTACAGACATCCTGGTCACCAAGGGGGCTTCGGTTCTGGCTGAGGTAAACTTCTACTCCTTTCTTGTTGTTTACTTCCTCCTCCTGCTAAGTATTGACTCTCTTTCTTCTTACAGGGCTTCAAATTTGCCATGGCCATGGAGAGGCAGCTGCTAACATTGAGGGAGGCTTATATCGGCCTCCAAGCGAAGCTGGAGGATACCCAACAGGAGTTGGTCCAGACCCAACAGAGCGTGGCTCCTTTGCTGCAAGACGCCAAAAACGCTGAAGAAGGGAGGCAGGAGGCCTTGGTAGCTCTTAGGCGTGCTGAACGCAACCTGGACACTGAGACAGTCAGGTCTTTACGCCGCCGGGAGGAGAGGGAATGCGTGAAAAGGGAGAAGAAACTGCTACAGAGCGAGAATCAACTCCTGCGGGAGACAATAGCAGGCTTGGAGGCTCAACAAGGGCCTTCATTCGAGGATGGCTACTTCACAGCCTGCTACGAGGTGGCTACAGCTTTGCCTCCTCCCTTTGACCTCGAGGCTGCCCTAAACTGGAACCGGGAGCAAATACTGGCAAGGGCTGCCCAGCTAGATGGAGGGGGACAAGAAACAGAAGTCCTTCCCCAAGAGGTGGTTCATCCGGGTCATATGGCTGACGTGGTTGCTGAGGTCGAACTTGGTGGCACTGAGGGAGCCGGACTAGATCATTCAACCATTGAGGAACAAGTGGTGGATCCCGAGTCTGCTGCTGGAGTGGTCATCATGGAGGAGGGTGAGGGGCCAGATAGATGCGAAGTCCCCGTGGTTGAAGGGATTCAAACTGGATCTTCTACTGTGGAGGAGGCGGTCCAGGCAGAGGCAGCAGCTGAGCCTTTGGGCGAAGGGGTAGTTGGCCATGGGGAGCATCCAGAAGAGGAAAAGGAAGACTAGCCTGGCCCCCCTCTTTATGAAAATTTTTGTAGCCCGAACCGGGAGCTGGGCACCCCGTTTTATATTTTTGCCCGAATGGGAATTGGGCACCCTGATTATAAATACAACTGGTTTCTGAATTTATTCTGTGTCTTGCTCACTTCGTACTTAGAAAGTCTTCACTGCATGTAAATTTGTTGATGCTTGGAACCCTGTTGAATACTTGGACCCCGATGAGTAATAAGGACGATGACTGGACCCCGATGGGTAATAAAGATAAAACATGTGGCGCTTATGTGACCGTAAAAATCAGCGGGGTCAGATCAAATCTTCCTTTAATCGAACTCCCAATAGTATAAAATGTAAAGCAGTTAGTTGAGGAAGCCTGCTACTTACGAACCGTTTAATTTGCTGAGGATAAACTTCCAAATCTTCCTCTGACTGTCTGTCATCTTTCGGGAAGATAAGATGTTTTGTAACGGTTAGATTCTGATAAACTCTCCAGTTTTTTCCCCCCTGACTGTGGATTTTCTATCGGGGTAGCAAGTGGGGGAATAAAGGACGAAGCATCTCGATGAGTTATCCCGATGTTATAGTAGAACTGTCCTGGTGGGCTACTAACGTCACTTTAGTACCAGGCTTCTCGGAGGAGGTTATCCCCCGACCGAGGCAGCAGGAGCGCCCTTAGGCTATTTCCTGGTCTTGAGGCGCTTTAACAATGGAGATCCTCTTGGCGGGCTTGACCCAGTCCAAGGCATCAGGAGCGCCCTGAGGCTATTTCCTGGTCTCGAGGCGAAGTAAGGAATCGGGTACCCTGAGGCAGCCCGACTCTTACTGTAATCTGTCATGGTAGGCAACTAAGGCCACTTTAGCACCAGGCTTCTCGGAGGAGGGTATTCCCCGACCAAGGCTATCCTGGTAGGCAACTAAGGCCACTTTAGCACCAGGCTTCTCAGAGGAGGGTATTCCCCGACCGAGGCAGCAGGAGCGCCCTTAGGCTATTTCCTGGTCTTGAGGCGCTTTAACAATGGAGATCCTCTTGGCGGGCTTGACCCAATCCAAGGCATCAGGAGCGCCCTGAGGCTATTTCCTGGTCTCGAGGCGAAGTAAGGAATCAGGTACCCTGAAGCAGCCCGACTCTTACTGTAATCTGTCCTGGTAGGCAACTAAGGCCACTTTAGCACCAGGCTTCTCGGATGAGTGTATTCCCCGACCAAGGCTATCCTGGTAGGCAACTAAGGCCACTTTAGCACCAGGCTTCTCAGAGGAGGGTATTCCCCGACCGAGGCAGCAGGAGCGCCCTTAGGCTATTTCCTGGTCTTGAGGCGCTTTAACAATGGAGATCCTCTTGGCGGGCTTGACCCAGTCCAAGGCATCAGGAGCGCCCTGAGGCTATTTCCTGGTCTCGAGGCGAAGTAAGGAATCAGGTACCCTGAGGCAGCCCGACTCTTACTGTAATCTGTCCTGGTAGGCAACTAAGGCCACTTTAGCACCAGGCTTCTCAGAGGAGGGTATTCCCCGACCGAGGCAGCAGGAGCGCCCCCAGGCTATTTCCTGGTCTTGAGGCGATTCCGTGATGATGATTCTGTAGGTGATTATCGGAGAATCCCGTAGGAGACAATCAAGCACTGGAACACAGGAGAATCATATAGAAGAAGAAAGAATCGCTTTTATTTAATTTCCCAAACGGTACAAACATGAACTCGGGGTGAGTATCCCGCTAGATAAGAACATAGTTTCTAAGGATAGAATTTTCGAAGATGATCGGCATTCCATGTATGATCCACCGGGTAACCCTCCATGTCTTCGAGCTTGTAAGCACCACCCCGGAGTGATGCCTTAATCAAGTATGGACCCTCCCAGTTAGGGGCTAGCACCCCGTCAGACCTCCTACGAGTATTCTGGGTCACCTTCCTGAGAACCAGGTCTCCCTCTTTGAAATTTCGGGCCCTCACCTTCTTGTTGAAGTGTCGGGCTATCTTGCTCTGGTATACGGCCACCTTCTCTGCAACCTTGCTTTGTTTTTCTTCCAGTAGGTCCAAGCTAGCTCTCAACTTGGCCTCGTTATCTTCTGGTTTGTAATTTTGAACCCGGAAAGATATGAGCTTATGTTCGATGGGCAAGACTGCTTCAGCCCCAAATACCAGGGAATAGGGGGTTTCTCCGGTTGCTGTCCGCCTAGTTGTTCTGTAGGCCCAGAGTACATTGGGTAATTCTGCCACCCATAGTCCTTTCTTCTGTTGGAGCTTTTTCTTCAGGAGCTTCTTAATGGTCTTGTTGGTTGCTTCGACCAGCCCGTTGGTTTAAGGGTGAGCCACCGAAGCAAAACGGAGATTGATCTTCCGGTCCTCACAGAATTCCCTGAAGTTGGCATTGTCAAATTGCTTTCCCAAATCAGTTATGATGGCCATCGGGGTGCCAAACCGGCAGACAATGTGTTCCTTGACAAAGTTGGTAGTTTTTTCTTCAGTTATCCGAGTAAGAGCCTTGGCTTCTACCCATCGAGTAAAATAATCTATCGCCACTACTGCGTGCTTGGCTTGGCCGGGTGCAGTGGGAAGTGGCCCGATCAAGTCTAGCCCCCAGATGGCAAAGGGGTAGGGAGTGCTGATCGAGGAGAGCCTCTCTGGTGGGAGATGATGGAGGTTTGCTGTTTTCTGACAAGCCTCGCAGGATCGCGCGAACTGCCTTGCATCTTGGTGTATAGTCGGCCAGTAGTAGCCCATCCTAATTACCTGGTAAGCCAGCGTTTCCCCTGACACGTGGTTACCACAATCCCCTGAATGCACCTCACTGAGCGCCCAATGCGCGTCATCAGGATGGAGGCACCTGAGTAGAGGGAGAGATTTCCCCTTACGGTATAGGTATCCTTCCACCAAGCAGTATCGGGTGGCTGTCCTCTTGAGCCGACGGGCTTGATCCGGATCTGCTGGGAGAATGTCGCTTTGGAGATAGTCTGCTATTGGATCCATCCAACATGGGAGGCGGCTTACGGGAAGGACTTCTGCCTCTTTTGCTATGCTGGAGAAAGGAACCAGTTGGAGGGGTACCCCTTTTGGTAAAGCATGTCCCTCTCCAGTGGCAATCTTGGCTAACACATCTGCGCGATGGTTTTTCTCTCTAGGCACTTGCTCTATTTTCACACCCTTGAATTTCTTCATAACTTCCTGCACTTTGACAAGATAGGCCACCATGTTATCACCTTTTGCTTGGTACAACCCCGTCACCTGATTGACCACTAGTTGAGAATCACTTTTAATCTGAAGGTACTCAGCCCCCAGAGCCCTTGCTACTTTCATTCCTGCTAGCAGAGCCTCATATTCTGCTTCGTTGTTAGTGGCTCTGAATTCAAACCTGAAACAATGACTTACTTCGATTCCCGCGGGGTCGATCAGGACGACCCCGGCTCCGCATCCCGACTGGTTTGATGCTCCATTCGTGTAAAGAATCCACATCTTGCTATCTACGGGCCATTCTAGTAGGGTATGATCCGTGTCTGGGTCTGCTGACACACCTTGGTTCAGGATCGGGCCAAACTCCACTATGAAGTCCGCCAGGGCTTGAGCCTTGATCGTGGTTCTCGCTTTGTACTTGATGTCGAACTGTGTGAGCTCTAGGGCCCACAGAACCAATCTTCCTGATACATCCGGTCTCTGGAGGAATTGTCTCAAAGGCTGATCTGTGACTATCGCAATGGTGTGGGCTTGAAAATAAGGCCGGAGCTTTCTGGATGTGGTTACTAAGGCGTAGGCGAGTTTCTCTAATAAGGTATAATTCTTCTCGGACTTTGTAAGAGCCCGACTCACGTAGTAGATCGGCCTCTGTACCCCGTCACTGCATTCTTTCACCAAGGCCCCGCTAGTTGCTGATTCAGAAACTGCTAGGTAGAGTAGGAGTTCTTCACCCGGGATCGGTTTTACCAATAGCGGCGGGCTTGACAGGTATCCCTTTAGAGCTTGAAAAGCCTGCTCGCTTTGCTCGTCCCACTTCATCTTTTTCCCCTGCTTGATGACTTTGAAAAAGGGGAGACATTTGTCTGTGGAGCGGGATATGAACCGGTTTAAAGCCGCTATCCGCCCGGCTAATCCTTGCGCCTGCTTGAGGTTTGTAGGAGACCCGAGATCTAAAATGGCTTTGATCTTCTCAGGATTTGCCTCGATTCCCCTTTCATGCACCATGAATCCCAAGAATTTGCCTGCTGCCACCCTGAATGCGCACTTAGCGGGGTTCAGCCTCATCTGGTTCTGCCTTATTATCTGGAAGGTCTGGCGCAAGTCCCCTGCATGTTGTCTTGCTTCTGGAGATTTAGTGATCATGTCATCTATGTATACCTCCATGGATCTCCCTATCTGTTCCTTGAATAGTTTATTCACCATGTGCTGGTAGGTGGCACCTGCATTTTTGAGTCCGAATGGCATTACCTTGTAACAGTAGAGGCCTTGTCCAGTGATGAAGCTAGTCTTGTCTTGATCTGAAGGGTGCATCATGATTTGATTGTACCCCGAGAAAGCGTCCATGAAACTTAGGAGCTTATTTCCTGCAGTGGAGTCAATGAGCTGGTCTATCTTTGGTAGAGGGAAGCTATCTTTGGGACAAGCCCGATTGAGATCGGTGTAGTCCACACACATCCGCCACTTTCCGTTGGATTTGGTAACCATGACCACGTTAGCGATCCATTCAGGGTACCGGGATTCCCTGATGAATCTGGCCTTCAAGAGCTTGTCAACTTCTTCTTGGACTGCGGCATTCCGTTCTGTGTTGAAGTGTCTTCTTTTCTGTTTTACCGGCTTGAAGGTGGCATCCACTGCCAACCTATGGGAAGCCAGGCCAAGGGGAATGCCGGGCATCTCATCATGACTCCAAGCAAAGATGTCGTTGTACTCTCTGAGAAGTTCTATCAAATTATTCCTCACCTCTGGGTCTAGACCTTCTCCTACTTTTACTGTCTTTGTGGGTCCTCCCTCCGGATCTGGACCTCCTCTAGCTGCTCTGATGGACACCCGCTGATCCAACCACGCTTTTCTTCTTCTGTTTCCTCTACGACTACGTCTGGTATCTCCTCTTCCTCTAAAGCCTGAACATCCTGATCTGCCGTTCTTGGACCCGGGTAGTTGGCCACCGATGCGCATTGCTTAGCCAACGCAGCGGGGTTGGTTGACACCGCATAGCAGTTGCGGGCTGCCTGCTGGTCTCCCCTTACCTCTCCTACTCCTGATCCTACTGGAAACTTCAACACGTTGTGGTAGATAGACAGCACTCCCCTAATCCCTGACAGGAAAGGCCTTCCCAAGATCGCATTATATGCCGACGGGGTGTCCACTACAATAAATTCCGTCATTATGTTCTGTTGAAGAGGAGCCTCCCCCACTATCACTGGTAGTATCTTTGTTCCCATCGGCATGACGGAGTCCCCTGTGAATCCGTATAGTAGAGAGGTACAGCTGTTGAAGCAAGAGTTCTTCAAGTTGAGCTGCTCATGTGCTCCTTTGAACAAAATATCCACGCTGCTCCCCGTATCGATCAAGACGCGGTGCACTAAGCAGTTAGCGATCTGTACCGTAATGACCATGGGATCATCATGTGGCTGCACCGTATTGTAAACGTCCTCCTCCGTGAAGACGATTTTGGTGGAGCGGGATAAGTCTCGGGGTCCTCCATTGACTTTTAACAGCTAATGCTCAATGTTGAGTCTAGGGATCTTCCTTGCGTGGTTTTTCCTCGAATTGTTGGAGGTTCCTGCTAGAGTGGGGCCTCCACTGATTGTGTGGATCACTTGGATCTGCTGCATTAAATCCTTCTCTCCCTCTCTTCTTCTTTCTGCTGCTTCCTGCATCCCACTTTGAACCTGCTTTCCTTCTTTAATGCTATCTCGTACCTGTTGTAAAAATTCGGTTAGGAGTCCTCCCCTTACTAGTGCTTCTATCTGATTGCGGAGACTGTAGCATTCGGAGGTGTTGTGCCCCACGTCTTTATGGAAGTCGCAATACTTGTACTGATTCCTCCTGTCTACCGGGATTTTTATGGGAACCGGCTTTCTGAGTAGACCCTTGTCTCGAATGGCGAGATAGATAGTTTCCCGTGAAGCATTGAGAGGGGTATAATGGTTATATCCTTCTTCCTCTCTCGTTATTCTGGATACATCCTTCAAGGGGAGCTCCCTGGGAGGTGACCTCCTGACCGGGTACCTTTCTTGGTACGAAGGAATAGGAGGCGGCCTGTACGTCGACCGGTTTGGAGGTTGATTCTGAAACTTCCTAGCTGGAGCAGGTTTCGGAGCTTCCTTTTTAGGGCGTGGTGCTAATCGGGCTTCATCATGTTCAATCTTGATCCGGAGTTGTTCCTCAATGTCCACCTGTTCCAGAGCCCGATTGTAGGCTTCCTGGTACGTCTCAGGAGGATGCTTGGCAAAAGATCGGAACAGCCTGCCCGCCCACAAGTTCCTCCGGAAATTGGCTAAAGTCTCCTTTTCGTTGAACACGCCCATCTGGACGACCTCTTTGTGGAATTTCTCCACATAAGATCTCAGAGTTTCACCTCGCTCTTGAACTACGTACTGCAGCAGGATAGGATCCTTGGGACGGGGTTTGATTCCCTGAAACTGTGCACAGAAAGAAGTTTGGAGAAAGAATCAACACTACCTGGTGGTAGTTTTCTGAACCATGTCTTGGCACAGTCTGTCAGAGTTGAAGGAAACATCCTGCACATGGCTATCCTGGTTGCACTCTGAACCTCCATCTGGTGTACGAAGCTTTCCAGGTGGCTGACGGGGTCTTCTGTTCCAGAATACTTTTCTGAAGGCATCCTGAATTTGGGGGGTAGCCCTGCCTCCCTAACTCTCTTGGAGAACGGTGCATTCATCTCGCCCAAAGGATTCTTTTGGATCCCCTGATGCTTTCCCTTCTTCAACTGCTCCAACTCCTTCGCCATCCTCGTCATCTGGTCCTCCAGGCGCTGAGACTTCTTGGTTCCGGATCGAGCTACTGAAACTTCATCATCCGAAGATTCTGAATCGATGACTACCTCCTTTCGCTTAACCCTTTGATGCCTCTCCCTGGAAATCCTCCGAGGTTTGGCACTTTCTTCAGAGTTGGGACGGGATTCTCTCTCCTTTGCCCGCGGTCTTGGTGGGGATTGAATCTTCCTGGGAGGAACCTCAATCACGGATTTTACTAGTGGGGGTCTGAGATCCGCCTGTCGGACTGGGAGTGGGGGGCCCAATCGGTCGAAGACTGGAGCCCGAGGGCTTGGTCTGGCATCGTCCTGGATCCCGGCTGCTTCAAATGGGATTCCCTGGGCCATCATCCGAAGCCGGATCGCTTCTACGTAGGCTGCGGCGTGCTGTTCTAAGACATCTCGGTTGACCTCTTGCCCCGCGGGGTTTTGAGGGACAGGGTCTGCAGCCGGTGGGGGCACTGGTGGAGGATCCTCGCTCCTGATACCCTTACGCCGCCTCTGAGCTCTTTCAGTGGAGGCAAGGGATTGGAGCCCTGATGGCTCGGGATGACCCTGGGAGGATCGGAGTCTCATTCTGAATATCTCTGGGTGGAAGTAGGCTGTTGCTAAACAATGGTTGGGAAAAGCTTCCCACAGACGGTGCCAAAAGTGTTATCCGAAAATCGTTAGGAGGACAATAATCCAAATAACCACTTTAAAAGGGTCAAGATCGAGAATGATCCTGGCCGGAGGGGTATCAAGTAGTTCGATACCAACTAGGTCCCTGCCAATGCATGCATAATCAAGAATACGTGAAATCGAATAAGAACTCGTTTTATTGATCACTCTTTTTTAATACATGAATACATCGACCACGAATTTCTGAGATCATCACGTTACATAAGAGTTTTAGTCGGTAATGAGGGTGATGATGGCGGTGGTGAATCTGTGCCTGTCGATAAGTAGTCTGTCCGATCTCTCTCTCTTTTGGCAAATTAGCTGTTATATATATAGAGGTCCTGTTTGCTTGCCATGCACTCCTACAATCTCGGATTAGGGTTTGGCAGCTTGCAGGATCCTCCATCTTTAGGAGATAATCTCGGAGATTTAATGCGCTGAATCCAATCTTTCCTTCCTTGGAGGAGTCAATCACTTACCTTCCTAGTAGGATTCAAAATGTGCTGTCCTGCTCAAATTAGGACTCTCTGATGGGAAGGAGTGTACCTCCTTTGTACGGCAGTGTTTTAGTCTGTTTCTTGCGAAGCTTTCAATTTCTGTTTCGAGAATCTTGCTGCCTGATATCTTCTTGCTCAAGCGGGCTAATTATATCAGGAAACGTTACCTAGCAGGTATCGTGCTGATGAAGTAAGTAGGAATCTGACTGGTATTATAGCGGGATGTGGCGTGGAACCCCATATCGAGACGCTGCGGGGTTCATATAGTAGTAGGAATCCGTCTCAGGGTGCTGCGAGGTCCTTAGAAGACAGTGACGGGGTACTACGGGGTCCATAGGAAGCCCGGCCATAGTCGGTCTGGATCCTGCTATGAGTTATAGTGAGCATTTTGGCTCTTGACCACTTTGTTGAGCTAAGACGCTGGCGGGGTGGACTCCGTTGAAGGAGATGTGTATTTGGATCACTCGGGGTCCACTTCGTCAAGGTAGCCGGATGGTTTTCGCACTCTTATACCCTTCTTGCTGAGGTATTAGGGTGGAAAATTCTTCTTTGATCCTCCGCCAATTTTTGGTGGTTAACACCTCCATCATCTCCCACCAGAGAGGCTCTCCTCAATCAGTACCCCCTACCCCTTTACCCTTTGGGGACTAGACTTGATCGAGCCACTTCCCACTGCACCCGGCCAAGCCGAGCATGCAGTGGTGGCGATAGATTATTTTACTCGGTGGGTAGAAGCCAAGGCCCTCACCCAGATAACCGAAGAAAAAACCACTAACTTTGTCAAAGAACACATTGTCTACCGATTTGGCACCCCGATGGCCATCATAACTGATTTGGGAAAGCAATTTGACAATGCCAACTTCAGGGAATTCTGTGAAGACCGGAGGATCAATCTCCGTTTTGCTTCGGTGGCTCATCCTCAAACCAATGGGCTGGTTGAAGCTACCAACAAGACCATTAAGAAGCTCCTGAAGAAAAAGCTCCAACAGAAGAAAGGATTATGGGTAGCAGAATTACCCAATGTACTGTGGGCTTACAGAACGACTAAGCGGACAGCAACAAGAGAGACCCCCTACTCCCTAATATTTGGGGCAGAAGCAGTCTTGCCCATCGAGCATAAGCTCATATCTTTCTGGGTCCAGAATTACGAACCGGAAGATAATAAGGCTAAGTTAAGAGCTAGCTTGGACCTGCTAGAGGAAAAGCAAAGCAGGGTCACAGAGAAGGTGGCTGTGTACCAGAGTAAGATAGCCCGACACTTCAACAAAAAGGTGAGGGTCCGAAACTTCAAAAAAGGAGACTTGGTTCTCAGAAAGGTGACCCAGAACACATGAAGAAGGTCTGACGAGGTGCTAGCCCCTAACTGGGAGGGTCCGTACTTGGTTAAAGCATCACTCCGGGGTGGTGCTTACAAGCTGGAAGACATGGAGGGATACCCAGTGGACCATACATGGAATACCGATCATCTCCGAAAATTCTACCCTTAGAAATTTTGTTCGTATCAAGGGGAATACTCACCCCGATCTCATGTTTGTACCGTTTGGGAAATTCAATAAAAGCAGTTATTTCTCCTAAATGACTCTCCTGTGTCCAGTGCTTGATGTCTCCTACTAGATCCTCCAATGTCTCCTACCGAATGTACATAATTCAACATCACTGAATCGCCTAAATACCAAGAACTACATAGCGCTCTTGATGCCCTGGACCGGGTTAATCCCTCCAGGAGGATCGCCATAACAAACCAGGAGAGCTACAAGGGACTCCTGATGCCCTAGACCGGGTTAAACCCTCTAGAAGGATCTTCATTACTGAGTCAAGACTAGGAGAGTTACATAGCACTCCTGATGCCTTGGATCGGGTCAACCCCTCCAGGAGGATCTCCATTACTGAAGCCCCTCAAGACCAGGAGACCTAAATAATACTCCTGATGCCTTGGACCGGGTCGACCCCTCCAGGAGGATCTCCATTACTGAAGCGCCTCGAGACTAGGAAATAGCCTCAGGGCGCTCCTGTTGCCTTGGTCGGGGAATACCCTCCTCCGAGAAGCCTGGTGCTAAAGTGGCTTTAGTTGCCTACCAGGACAGATTACAGTAAGATCGGGCTACCTCAGCGTACCTTGTTCCTTACTTCGCCTCAAGACCAGGAAATAGCCTCAGGGCGCTCCTGCTGCCTTGGTTGGGGAATACCCCCCTTCGAGAAGCCTGGTGCTGAAGTGGCCTTAGTTGCCTACCAGGACAGATTACAGTAAGATCGGGCTGCCTCAAGGTACCCGGTTCCTTACTTCGCCTCAAGACCAGGAAATAGCCTTAGAGCGCTCCTGCTGCCTTGGTCGGGGAATACCCTCCTCCGAGAAGCCTGGTGCTAAAGTGGCCTTAGTTGCCTACTAGGATAGATTACAGTAAGATCGGGTTGCCTCAGGGTACCCGGTTCCTTACTTCGCCTCAAGACCAGGAAATAGCCTCAGGGCGCTCTTGCTGCCTTGGTCAGGGAATACCCTCCTTCGAGAAACCTGGTGTTAAAGTGGCCGTAGTTGCCTACCAGGACAGATTACAGTAAGATCGGGCTGCCTCAGGGTACCCGGTTCCTTACTTCGCCTCAAGACCAGGAAATAGCCTCAGGGCACTCCTGCTGCCTTGGTCGGGAATACCCTCCTCCGAGAAGCCTGGTGCTAAAGTGGCCTTAGTTGCCTACCAGGACAGTTTACAGTAAGATCGGGTTGCCTTAGGGTACCTAGTTCCTTACTTCGCCTCAAGACCAGGAAATAGCCTTAGGGCGCTCCTACTGCTTTGGTCGGGGAATACCCTCCTTCGAGAAGCCTGGTGCTAAAGTGGCCTTAGTTGCCTACCAGGACAGATTACAGTAAGATCGGGTTGCCTCAGGGTACCTGGTTCCTTACTTCGCCTCAAGACCAGGAAATAGCTTCATGGCACTCCTGCTGCCTTGGTTGGGGAATACCCTCCTCCGAGAAGCCTGGTGCTAAAGTGGCCCTAGTTACCTACCAAGACAGATCTACAATAACATCGGGGTGACTCATCGGGATGCTTCGTCCTTTATTTCCCCGCTTACTCCCCCGACAGAAGATCCACAGTCAGAGGGGGCTTAGAAGTTTATCAAAATCCAGTTGTTATAAACACCTGGTTACCCCGACAGAAGATCCACAGTCAGAGGGGGCTTAGAAGTTTATCAAAGTCCAGTTGTCATAAACACCTGGTTACCCCGACAGAGGACCAACAGTCAGAGAAAGACTTAGAAGTTTATCTTCAGCAAGTCAAATTGTTTGTAAGTAACAGGTTTCCCCGACAGACTGCTTTACACTTTATACTGTTACATGTTCACGGGAGTCCGATTGAAGGAAGACATGATATGACCCCGTTGATTCTTACGGTTGCGAAATATAAGCATCTTATGTTTTGTTTTTATTACCAATCGGGGTCCAGTTACTCATCAAGAGTCCAATTATCAACAAATTTATATGATGTGGAAACTTTCTAAGTGCAAAAGTAAGTAAGACACAGTATGATTCATGAAGCTGTTTTATTAATAAAACGGGGTGCCCAGCTCCCAAGTCGGGCTGTAAAAATACAATAAAAAAAAAAGAGGGGGGAGGGGAGGCCAGATTAGTCCTCTCTTTCTTCTTCTGGGTGCTCTCCTTGTCCAGCTGCCCCTTCTCCCAAAGGCTCAGCTGCTGCGTCAGTTTGGACCGCCTCAACCTCTGACACTTGAAACGCATCGGGATTTTTCTCTTGAACTCCCTCCACCATAGCAGAAGACCTAGTTGGGGTCCCTTCAACCACAGGGACCTCGGATCTAGCTGGCCCCTCATCCTTCTCCACCATGACCACTCCAGTAGTAGACTCGGGATCCACTACTTGTTCTTTAATGGTAGGAGGATCTAGAGCAGCTCCCTCAATGCCATCGAGTTGGACCTCAGCAGCCGTGTCAGCTCCTTAACCCGGGTGAACTACCTCCTAAGGAGGGGCCTCTATTTCTTGATCCCCTCCTGCTAGCTGGGCAGCCTTTGCCATTATTTGCTCCCGGTCCTAGTTCAAGGCTTCTTCGAGGTCAAAAGGAGGAGGCAAAGCAGTGGCCACCTCGTAGCAGGCTGTGAAGTAGCCATCCTCAAATGAAGGCCCCTGTTGAGCCTCCAAGCCTGCTATAGTCTCCCGCAAGAGTTGATTCTCGCTCTGTAACAGCTTCTTCTCTCTCTTCACACACTCCCTCTCCTCCCGACGGCGCAGGGACCTGACAGTTTCGGTATCCAGACTACGTTCAGCACGCCTAAGAGCCACCAAGGCCTCCTGCCTCCCCTCTTCAGAGTTTTTTGCATCTTGAAGCAAAGGAGCTACGCTCTGCTGGGTCTGGACCAGCTCCTGCTGAGTATCCTCCAGCTTCGCTTGGAGGCCGATATAAGCTTCCCTCAGGGTCAGCAGCTGCCTCTCCATGGCCATGGCCATGGCAAATTTGAAGCCCTGCAAGAAGAAAGAATGCCAAAAGAAGGAAAGAAATAACAAGAAAGAAGCAGAAATTTACCTCAGCCAGAACCGAGGCCTCCTTGGTGACCAGTATGTCTGTAGGAAGCTTGGCCATATCCATCAAACTTCCACCCGGGCATGAGGCTATAAATCGGGATACCACCTCGTCAAAGGTAGCACCCCTCGACCCAAATCCAGAGGCCACATCAACAGCAGGGGCCGGGATATGGATAGCTGCCTCCTCCACCGAGGTTATCGCGGGATCTTTGGTAAAAGCTGTAGTAGTAGGAGGAGGAGCAGGAGAAGTCTGCGTTGTAGGAGCAGCCTTCTTCTGAGCCGACCTTCCAGAACCTCGGGCCTTAGCCGCCCTAGCCAACATTGCCGTGATCCTCGAACGGGATAGAGGAGTAGAAGGAAGGCGAGCTAGAGTCCTGGCCCTAGACCCCGCTGGAGTAGAAGCAGTTGTTTTTGATGGAGCAGGAGGAGGGTTGGGGTCGGTTCCCGCTCGGATAGACCCCGACACAGTCCTGGCAGCGAAAGTCGGAGAAGGGACAGGAGAAGTACGAGCTAGCAGAGTCATATTCCCCGCTCCAGAGGAGGATGGAGACCCCGCTATCATCGGGGTAGCAGACACTGCAAAAAGGAAAAAAGCTTAATGAGAAAAAGAAGGAGAATATGTAAGTAAAAAGCAGAAGAGCAAGATACAGTCAACTCACTAGGAAGAGCGAGGGATATCTTTAAGTACCGCTCCAGGCGGGCTCCCTCAAAGGGATCCAGAGTGGGATACTGCATGTTGGTGTACCCCCTCTTCATGATCCTTGTAAGAAAGTCCCGGGACTTGGGAGCTAGCACCCCCTTCGCCCACTTGTCCCTCGCCGTGAACTGGGTAGGGACAGGGTACTCATATCCCCAACGAAAGCAGTGCGTCCCCAGTCGCCCTCAACCACTAGCCATTCCTCCTTCCAGGGCGCCGAGTACTTCACATTTTCCCCTGGGACAGTAAACTTCAAATCATTTGATGCCCTCAGGTAGAACTGACCCCGAGGCACCATGTTCGTGATGTTGAAGAGGAAACGGAGCTCGTCCAACCTCGGCTCCCGGTCTATGCGATCCTTCTCGCATTGATCCTTATCGTACTGCTCCTTCTAGAGCACCAGGAACCCCGTCAAGTACTTCTAGAACCCCGGCGAGATCTGAAGGGGGGCTAACTCCAGCGCAACAAGAGCCCGGCGGAGTGTGGGGTGTAATGGCAGGCGAACACCGCATTCGAAGGCCGCCTTGTGAATCAGCAAGCGATCTTGGGGCGGGGTGTATACGTCGTAACCCCGGTTAGGAAGAGAGAGGGTAATGCTATCTGGAATCTTGTACTCCTCTCTCAGTTTGGCTAGAGTATCCAGGGTGCTTACGGAGTCAGAGACTATTCTCCCATCATGGAAAAGGGCGAAAGAGCCGGCCTGGACCCCGACTAGAGAAACTCTTTCGTCTCCACCTCCATCGACACTACCCACTTTTTCCGCATCAACCGGATCGCTGATAATGACTGGATCCTCTGGTTGGTTGTGAAAACCCGACCCGATTCACGAGTTTCGGGCAGAACAACGGCGATGAGCCCGTTGGGTATCATCGGCAACACCATCCCCCTCTCGACCCCGCTTCTTCTTTTCCGAGGTCAGGGAGTCCTCCACCACGTCGGCCATCTCCATATTGAAGAGGGCATCGATGCTATCAGACTGGTGTGGTGAGACGGGGTCAGGATGAATAGAGGTCGCCGCTGTAGAGGGGTTTTGTTTAACGGCGTTTTCTTAAGAAGAAGGAAGTTTAGAAGGAGAAGCCATGGAAGAAGAGGAAGGTGAAAAGAGATTTCTTAAAGATTACTAAGAGAAAGAGAAAGAAAGCAGGGATTTGTTCTCGGTTGCAATTTTGAAAGTTTGAAAGTAAGAGAGAAGCACCAGTGGAGCTGGTCTATTTATAGAAGAGGGGTGGCAGTTACACACCAGGAAACCAGAAACGGTGACAGGAAGAATGTTTAGAGGCGTTTTCCGTATTAATCGCGCCAAAACGGATCTTTTTGAAAACAAAGAAACCAATCATCAATCGACACGCAATCAGTATTTAAACCCATCAAGTAAAGATTTCCTCCTCCTAGATGGGGAACTAGTCAGACAAGGAAAATAAACTGATAAGGCAGAAAATCCTTCAAGTATAGATAAGATCCTAACTCTGACCCCGACAAGGTATCAGTGTCCAAGTCAGGGGGGACTTCTGTTAACCGCCAAAATTGGCGAAGGACCAAGGAAGAATTTCCCACCTCAACACAAGAAGTGTATAAGAGTATAAACACCATCCGGCTACCCCGACAAAGTGGACCCCGACTGGTCCGAGTGCACATTCGCTCCAGCGGGATCTAAACCATCTTTCCTCCAGGTTTTTAGGACCTCGCCAGTATTTAATTCAGAAATATGACCGTGAGCCAGATTACTCCTTAGAACTCATAGCAGGATCCAACCCAGCTATGACCGGGCTTCATATGGACCCCGCAGCATCCCGACACAACTTCTTACGGACCCCGCAGCACCCCGACACGGAGTCCTACTGAGCATCCCGCTATAATATTAGCTAGATATCCCCCTACTTCATCAGTGGGACGCTTACTAGTCGAAATCAGCCCGCCAAGCAAAAAGACACCAGGAAGTAGGATTCTCACATCAGAAACTAAAAGCTCCACAAAAGATCCAATAAAACGCCGCCGTACAGAGGAGGTATACACCTTCCCGCCAGAGAGTCCTATTTTTAAAAAAGCAGGTCAACACAGTAAGAATCCAACTAGGAAGGTAAGAGATTGACTCCTCCTAGGAAGGAAAGACTGGATTCTACACGTAAAGCTCCGAGATTATCTCCTAAAGGATCCAGCAGCTGCCAAACCCTAGTCCGAAATTGTAGGAGTGCATGGCAAGCAAACAGGACCTATATATATATATCAGCTGATTCGCCAAAAGGAAGGAAGGACCTAATCGCCAAACCTAAAAAATGAGTTCTACTTATCGACATGCACAGATTTACCACCACCATCATCCCCATTACTTACCAAATCTCCACTCGTAGTAACCCCATAAACTTATGGTTCATCTATCTATAATGAAAATGGGTGATCAATAAAAGCTTATTTTTTGTTTGATTTCCAGTATTCCATATCTTACTTGCATTGAACAGGGACATAGTCAGTATCAAACTACGTGATACCCCTTCGACCAAGATCAATCTCGATCTTGGTCCTTTTAAAGTTGTTATTTGGAGTTTCGTCCCATTAACGATTTTCGGATAACAGATCCTTAGTGAGAACAGTCCACACAAAGTCGTCAACCTCAAATTCCACATTCCGTCGTTTTTTGACAGCCTTGAGCTTGTATTTCGAAGCAACAGCTATTAAATTGTCATGCACTAGTTTGTGAGTAATTTGTAGTTTTTCCACGAAGTCTTCAGCTTTACCATGAACTCGAATATGTGAAGGTAATGGCATCAGGTTTAGTGGTCCACGGGGCAGAGCTGAATACATAACCTGAAACAGGCTGAATCCAGTGCTTTGATTCCATGCGTGGTTATGCGCAAATTTTGCCTGGCTTATTTTTTGATCCCAAGATCGAGCATTTTCCCCAACTAAGCACCGCAAAAAATTACCCAAGGATCTATTCACAACCCCGGTCTGACCATCCATTTGCGGATGATACGTGTTACTAAAATTTAGTTGCGTGTTCACCATCTTCCACAGGCTACGCCAAATATGGCTTGGGAACCTCGTGTCTCGATCGGACATGATTGAGCTAGGTAGCCCATGTAACCTATAAATTTCTCAAAAAAAAAGTTTTGCGACATTGACTGCATCGGTTGTCTTCTTACAAGGTATGAAGTGTACCATTTTGGAGAACCTATCAACGACCACAAATATCGAATCAAACCCTCATTGAGTCCTTGGTATTCCTAATACAAAGTCCATACTAAGTTCCGTCCATGGCTGCGTCGGAATTGGTAGCGGCAAATAGAGACCCATATTTGTCGCTTTCCCTTTTGATACCTGACATACGTGACAACGCTCCACATATCGTTCCACTTTCCACCGAATCGTCGGCCAAAAATAATTATCCCGTACCAGTTGCAAGGTGCCGTCACGCCCCACATGGCCCTCTCCGTGTAGTTCTTTGATAATTTGCAAGCGCAGACTACACTCGAGAATGCACAGTTGGTTCCCATGAAACAAGAACCCATCCACCAAAAAGAACTTGCTAAAATTCTATGAACCTAGACCAGCCATTATTTCGGCAAAAAATGGATCAGTTTCCAGTAGCTCCTTGACTGATTCAAACCCTAGGATGGAAAGTGTCATTGTAGCAAGCAAATTGCTTCGACAACTCAGAGCATCGGCCACCCGAGTAGATGTACCTGCTTTATGTTTTAAAACAAAGGTGAATTGCTGGAGATATGCCGACCAAGAGGCATGACGAGAAGAAATTTTGTCTTGGCTATGGAGGTGTTTAAGCGCTTCACGGTCGGTGTAAAGGATAAACTCGCGGTGGAAGAGGTAGTGCCGCCAATGCTTGATGGCCTGAACCACTGCATAAAATTCGATGTCGTACGTGCTATAGCGTTCCCTCGCCCCTGTTAGCTTCTCACTAAAGAAAGCCAGTGGCCTACTTGCTTGGTTTAAAACAACATTGATTCCGACCTTTGACGCATCATTGTGGAGTTCAAACGGCTGCGAGAAATCCGGTAGTACTAGGATTGGGGCAGACGTGAGGCGGTCCTTGATGAGTTGAAAGGTATCTTCCGCCTCTGAGGCCACTGCAATTTGTCTCCTCTCATGCAATTGGTGATTGGTGCCATGACATTGCTGAAATGAGGAATGAAACGTCGGTAAAAAGACGCCAATCCGTGGAAACTCCTTATATCGGTCAAAGTGGTCGGCTTTGGCCATTGTCGTACTGCTTCGATTTTTGTTTCATCCACCTGAAGTCCCTTTCCTAAAATTTGATATCCCAAAAATAAAACCATTGACACCATAAAAACACACTTGTTAGATGCAGCCACCAATTTCTCTTTTATAAGGACCTGTAGTACGTCACGAATGTGTTGCACATGTGACTCCTGAGTGGCACTAAAGATTAGAATATCGTCAAAGTAGACAACCACAAATTTGCCTATAAACGTCCTCAAAGATTGGTTCATAACTCGCATGAAAGTATTGGGTGCGTTAGATAATCCGAAAGGCATGATTAGCCACTCGTAAAGGCCTTCACGAGTTTTGAACGCGGTTTTCCACTCATCTTCTGGCCGAATTCTTATTTGATCGTAGCTGCTCTTCAAATCCAGTTTTGTAAACACCGTGGCACCACTTAGTTGGTCAAGGAGATCGTCTAATCGTGGGATAGGAAATTAATACCGTACCGTTATTTTATTGATTGCGCGGCTGTCGACGCACATTCTCCAAGTACCATCTTTTTTTGGAATTAATAATGCCGGGACTGCGCATGGACTAAGGCTTTCATGGATGTGCCCATTGGTGAGCAATTCTTTGACCTGTCGTCGCATCTCATCATGTTCACTGGAGCTCATTCTATAATGTGGTCGGTTAGGTAACATAGCTCCTGGTTTGAGATCAATTCGATGTTGAATGTCTCTCAATGGTGGAAGCCCTTCAGGTTGAAACAAATAAAGGTGTGTACAATATTAATCTAGAGAAGGGGGGGGGGGGGGGGGGGGTTAATAGATTTAATTAATTTTACCCAATTTTCGTGTATGGTCAAGATTACGAAAATGCCCCTAATAGACAATACAAATATAGCAAGTGTAATAAGATGCGGAAATTAAAAGACACGTGATATTTACGTGGAAACCCTTACGGGAAAAACCACAGGCTAGTAAGTGGGCCACGCTCGAACCTCGAATCCACTAAATGTGAGAAAGATTACAACCTAATCCCATAAGTAATCACACACCTTCCTAATCCAGGTATGAGTGAACCTAGTCCAATTACTTGTGATTTAAGCAACCTAATCCCGGAAACAACACAAGACTTAGTTCTCAATGAAGAGAATACAACCTATGTGAATATGTGAAATACTCAAAATGCAACAAGAGCTAGGTAACCATATATGCTTATCTAAGATGATGATATATCACGTAAAACAATCCTAGATATCAAAAGCTAAATGACATATCATAAAGCTTAGCTAATCAATATTAAGCACAACCTAGATAGCTATTACAATACAACACTCAATCATGTCATCACAAATAATCTCTATCTTGTATCTAATATTTGATCAAAAGACATACAAGTGAATAAAGAGAAGACTTGATATGAAGAACACTAAAATTAGATGAGATTAGTGAAGAACATACCAAAAACGATGTGATGATGCAAAACCATATATGGATGAATCCGAAATGGTCATGGATGATCCTAGATGAACTTTGATGAACAGAGGAAATGGTTTGAGTGTTTAAAGGTGAGTTCTTGATGATTCTTCTCTTGAAAAATATTCTAAGTGAAAAATATGATATTTGGAACTCTTGAAACTGACCTAAAATCATAGACTTGTATATATAGAGGTCATAAGTGAAGTGAGGTCGTTTTGAAAAAACGCATCAGGTATGGCCTTGTGCGCTGGTCGACCAGCGCACCACCAGCGCAATGCACAAAAATTGCACAGGCGCTGGTGGACAAGCACTGATGATAGACGCCACACCAGTGACACATCTCTGGACGAGTTGCGCTGGTGAGGGCTGCGTTGGACATCCAGCGCATGACCAGCGGCAGACCACTGGGTGATCTGCGTTGGTCTTGCGCGTGATGACCAGCGCACAACACAGTTTATTCATCCTCAAGCAAATGCAAGAGAAAGAGAGAAAAGGTAAGGACAATGCAACCTATTTCTAACATGAACATTTAAAAATATAAGATGCAATCAATATACACATGCAAGAAGAGAGATTAAATAATCAATAATGCATACACAAAATAAGGACACAACACATTCAAGAATAAGAATTATGCAAGTGTTGTGTGTGTGTGCAACTACTTCTCTTCATTGTAAGAAACACTAAGAAATATACCTTTGGAGTGCTTCTTCTCTTAAGGTCTTGAGGGCCTAATCTACCCTTACAACAAAACCCCAAAATGTGGTTTGTCTACGAAATAAGCCAATCAATTATTAGAGACCTTACAATCTCCCCCTTTGGCTATTTCGTGACAAAACCACCTCTCACAAAATCCTCACAATAAAATTGAAACTACGGGATAACAGTTACATTCTACATTACAAAGAGATACTAAAAAGTAAAATCTTCAAATCTTCGATCTCTTGTAGAACCGTCAACGCTTCAAAACAAACAAATTACACTTTCCAAGACTAGTGCATATGAGAGGATCAAGTGAAAAATAAAACAAGCATTTGCATTTACGAATTTAAGTACAACATCATGCAATGAATGTTAATGCAATGCTCCCCCTCATTGGGTTACTCCCCCTCAATTTATAAACTCCCCAATATGCACAATTGCTACTACAATAAGCAACTCCCCTTACCACATCCTACTCCCCCTTTTTGTCATGATATAGGCAAAGGAGTAGTCCCCAATCGGGTCACTTTAGCAAAGAGAGATATAAGCATACAAGATATTTGCATAATCAAATAAGCCACTTTATGCACTCAAGTAATTGGAGAGAAACAAGGAGGTTTATTTTAATTGAAAATGTGTGAATTAAAAATGCTTTGCAAACAAGACATGTTGCATTCAAGTCCAAAATACAATGGTATTTGGCAAAGAAAATGACAAAGGTTTCCAATAGAATTCAAACCAATTTTACCGTTTGTCATGAGAGAAGCAAGGATATAGAGATTTCATTGATTTCAATTTTAATAGCAACTATATCCAACTTTACAAGAGAAACATGGCATGAGCGACTTTGCACCCTAGTTGATTTTTCCGGGTATGAAACTCGTATGATAGTAGCCATGTTCAACACATAATGAAAGAGAGACATTTGATAAACAATTAAGTCTCATTTGCTTTTCACACATTGTTTTGCATTCAAGAATTGCAATCATTAATTCATGCTTTTCATGTGAGCATGATTTATGAATTTCATGCTTTTCATATGGCATTTAGCATGTTATTTAAGAATCATCATGTCATGGAAATAACTATAGGTCATTCAATCATACTTCCTATGTAAATTTCCTAGTCCAAAAATGCATGTTTAAACATAAATATG
The DNA here is from genome assembly GCA_954870605.1 of Acer campestre. Classification (NCBI taxonomy): domain Eukaryota; kingdom Viridiplantae; phylum Streptophyta; class Magnoliopsida; order Sapindales; family Sapindaceae; genus Acer; species Acer campestre. The sequence goes on along the minus strand of OX940806.1, from coordinate 2,973,358 downwards.
ACATGGATTGTAATGCTAGCATGGTTCACACTTATCGAGATAAAAGCATATATACATATGTCCAACCAAGCTTACTTCAAGCAATTAAAAGAGAAGCATAAGATCTTTCAAATATTTTGCATGCATCAAGTATACAAAAAGCTCTCTTTGCTTGAGCTCCCCTTATGGGGTCAATTACAAAAAACTCATCACTACACAAGACATATCCCAATAGATCTACTAAGAGTTTTAAATCGAGTAGCAACTAAGAGTTTAGTAAATAAGTCCACTAGTTGATCATTAGTACCTACATGTTCAAGTACTATGCATTTATTCTCAACTACTTCTCTAATGAAATGATATCGGATGTCAATATGCTTAGTTCTAGAGTGTTGTACCGGATTCTTGGAAATATTAATAGCACTCATGTTATCACAAAAGAGAGTGAGTGTACCTTGGTTGAATTCGTAGTCTACTATCATTTGCTTCATCCATAAGAGTTATGTGCATCCACTCCCCGCGGCTATGTACTCGGCCTCAGCCGTGGACAAGGAAATTGAGTTTTGCTTCTTGCAAAACCAAGATACTAAGTTATTGCCTAGAAAGAAGCAACCGCCCGATGTGCTCTTTCTATCATCGCAATTTCCCGCCCAATCCATATCACTAAAGCCTACAAGACTAGCATTAGTGTCAAATGAGTACCAAATCCCATAGTTGGAAGTCCCATTCACATAGCGAATGATTCTCTTAACGAAAGAGAGATAGGACTCCTTGGGATCCGATTGGTACCTAGCACACACACACACACCCACACTAAAGGATATATCGGGCCTACTTGCGGTCAAATAAAGCAAGCTTCCTATCATGCCCCTATATAGTGTTTGTTCCACCCTTTTACCACTAGCATCCTTGCTAAGTTTCAAAGTGGTACTCATGGGTGTATCACAATGTTTGGCTTTTTCAATACCAAACTTCTTCACTAGGTTTTTGGCATATTTGGCTTGAGATACAAAAATCCCATCATTTAATTGCTTAATTTGCAAACCTAGGAAGTAACTAAGCTTACCAACAAGACTCATCTCAAATTCATGAGACATAACATCAACAAATTGTTTGACCTTGGTGTTGTTGGTGGAGCCAAACACTATATCATCAACATATATTTGAGCTATAAAAAGCTCATCATTGTCTTTCTTGATGAATAGTGTCTTGTCAACACAACCTCTTGTGTAGCCATTGTTGACAAGGAATTGAGTGAGGCGCTCATACCAAGCCCTCGGTGCTTGCTTCAACCCATAAAGAGCCTTCTTGAGGCGATAGACATGATCGGGGTAGTGTGCATCCACAAACCCCTTGGGTTGCTTAACAAACACTTCCTCTTGCAAGAAGCTATTGAGGAAAGCACTCTTTACGTCCATTTGGTGCAATTTGAACTTGTGCACTCAAGAGATGGACAAGAGAAGCCTAATGGACTCTAAGCGGGCAACGGGAGCAAATGTCTCCTCAAAGTCGATACCCTCAATTTGAGAGTACCCTTGTGCAACAAGTCTTGCCTTGTTATGCACAATGTTGCCATCCTCATCGGATTTGTTTCTAAATATCCATTTTGTGCCTATGACATTAGTGGTCTTAGGCCTAGGAACTATAGTCCAAACCTCATTCCTTTCTGATTGGTTTAGCTCTTCTTGCATGGCAAGAACCCAAAATTCATCATTTAATGCTTTATCAATCTTCTTGGGTTCAATTTGAGAAGTGTAGCATGTAAAGCTAATAAGATTAGCTAGTTGACGCCTAGTGATAACACCCTCATTAACATCTCCAATAACATCATCTTTGTTATGGAGTCTTCTAACCCATGGAGTGGGTTCATTAGAGTCCAAGTTAGGAACTCTATCAATAGGTTGAGTGTCATTATTAACAACATTGGAAGTCCCCACATTAGGGGTCACATCAACCTTCTCCAAAGGAGAATCATCACCAAGAATAACCTCCTCCTCATGATTACTAGATTTGAGCCTTGTATCATCAATGACAACATTGGATGATTCCATGACAGTTCGAGTCTTCAAGTTGAAAACTCTATAGGCTCTACTATTTAAGGCATAGCCAAGAAAGATACCCTCATCATTTTTAGCATCGAATTTGCCAAGTTGATCATGGTCATTTAAAATGTAGCATTTACTTTCAAAGGAGTGAAAGTGGCTAACATTTGGCTTTCTACCTTTCCATAACTCATAGGAGGTATTTCTAGTTCCAGGCCTTAGGAAAACTCTATTTCCTATATAGCAAGCCGTATTGACGGCTTCGGCCCATAGGTTCCTAGGAACATTATTGCTAATCAACATAACCCGGGCCATCTCTTGGAGGACCTTATTCTTCCTCTCAACAACTCCATTTTGTTGAGGTGTCCTAGGAGCCGAAAACTCATGGGACATGCCAACACTATTGCAATAGGTTGCAAACATGGCATTCTCAAATTCCCTCCCATGGTCACTTCTAATCCGTTTTATACTTTTAATGTTAGAGTTTATTTCATTTTGAATTTTCATACAAAGCATTTTAAACTTATCAAAAGTTTCGGATTTTTCTCTAAGAAAATATGTCCATGTGAACCTAGAGAAATCATCAACACAAACAAAAATGTATCTCTTTCCACCTAAACTCTCGGTTTGCATAGGACCCATGAGATCCATGTGGAGAAGCTCTAGGGGCTCCTTGGTGGAGAGATACTTGCCCTTTTTGTGCATGCTTTTAGTTTGTTTTCCTTGTTGACAAGATCCACAAACACCATTGGCTTTCTTCCCAAGCTTTAGGAGGCCACGCACACAATCAAACTTTCCAAGGGTTCGTAAATCCTGAAAGTTCATGTGGCCAAGTCTTTCATGCCACAACTTGATTTGCTTATCCTTGGACACATTGTTTGAGACTATTCTAGCTTCAAGACAGTAGCAATTGTCGCTAGATCTCATTCCTTTCAACAAGGTTTGTCCATCGGGCTTTAGGATAGAGCAATTATCTTTGCTAAACAAGACGGAATATCCTTCATCACTTAGATGAGAAATGCTTATCAAATTGGCTTTCAAGCCATCAACAAATAAAGCATTGGATAAGGAGGGTAATCCGGGAACGGAAATGGTTCCTTTCCCTATGACTCTCTTTTTGGATCCATCAAGAAATGTGACACATCCTCCTTCCTCCATAACAAGAGTCTCGAAGAAACTCTTGTTTCCCGTCATGTGCCTAGAGCACCCACTATCCAAGTACCACATGTTAGAAGAATTAGCCTTTAAGGCAATTTGAGCAATATGGCAAACATTTTCATTCTTTCTAACCCATTTAAGAACAACATTTTCTTTCTTAATAGCCTTTGGTATATGGGCTCTAGATGTCCTAGGATCATGCAAATTAATCATATCATTCCTAGGAACATGCATCTTGGCTCTATTCTTTCTCTTCTCAATCATGCTTCTAGTTCTACACATTTTAATATATTTAAAGCAATTAGGTCTTATGAGACCATTAAAACCACAAAAATGACATATAGGAATGAAATAAGGAATCATACCATGTCCTTGAGCTTGCATGGGAGCCTTCCCTTGTCTTTGTGGTTGAGTAGGTTCAATCCTTCTCCTTTGTTGAATCGGTCTATCTTGCTTCCAATGTTGAACTTGCATGATTGGCTTCTTCTCTTTTTAAGCCAAATTATGAGGAATGTTGTCTTGAGGTTGCCTTCTTGACACCACCTTCACTTGTGCATTCTTAGAACATTGTCCTAGATCTATCTTCTTTCTAGGAGTGTGCACCGGTGAAACTTCCTTATTGCTCAAGCCCTTAACAAACATGGTCTTCTTAGAGGGAGAGGTCTCCTTACCATCTTCAAATCTGAGACCTCTCTTGTCACATGAACTCTTTCCAACACCTAGTTTGTGATCTAATTTTTCGGTACCAGATGCCATCCTTGTCATAGATTTCTTAGCTTCATCAAGCTCCCTCTTCAACCCTTTTTCATTCCTCTTAGATAAAGCTAACTCCTCTCTTAGCTTATCTTCTCTCTTCTTAAGTCTCTCCACTTCTTCACTTAAGTGGTCATTGTGAGATGAAAGCTCAAGATTTTCTTCTCTTAACATCTTGATCTTCTTAGTGGTTTTCATCTCTAAACCTCTAAACTCCTTAAGGTATTCAACTAACACCTCTTTCTCCACATATCCATTTATGGAATTAGAGTCAGAGTCATCTTCACTAGAGTCACTTTCCCTTTGACTCTCTTCCTCTTTTTCACTACTACTTTTGCCCTTGTGAGAGGAGGCAAAAGCTAGGAAGTTAGCCATGATATCTTCATCATCCGAAGACTCATCTTCTTCATTGGAGTCATAACTACTTCCATTCCAAGTGGCGGCCATCACTTTTCCCTTCTTATTTTCCTTGTGATTTGCACATTCGGGAGTAAAGTGACCTATCCCGCCACACTCAAAGCAACGGACCCCTTTCCTTTCGATCTTCTCTTGCCTTGGTTCAAACTTCTTGAAAGGAACCTTTTTTTTCAAATCTTGGCCTCTCAAACGAAATCCCTTCTTCCCAAACTTCATAACCTTATTGAATCTTTTCACAAATAAGGCCATGTCTTCATCCGAGTCATTTTTCACCTCCTTTTCATCCTTAGATGCTTTCAAAGCAATTACCTTTTGCTTTTTAGGAGGAGTGGAGCCTGGAGCCTTCCTAGACTCATAGGCGAGAAGTCTTCCAATGACCTTACTCGGCTTCATATCCTTATATCCACTATTTTCTTCTAAAGCCATCACCTAAGACTCAAACCTATCAGGTAGGGATCTTATAATCTTTTGTTTGATCCTCCTATCTGAATAAGGATCACCAAGTTGATGACTTTGGTTGACTATGTCCATCAACTTGATCTCGAAGTCATTGAAGCACTCATTATCCTCCATCATGAGCATCTCAAATTGAGTTTGAAGAATTTGGAGCTTGGAGTCCTTCACTACTTCGGTTCCCTCATGTGCAACTTCTAGGATTGTCCATGCCTCCTTAGCAATCCTAGTATTTTGAATCAACTTGTATTGATTCTCATCCATTGCACATAAGATGGCATGCATTTCCTTCCTATTCCATTTTGAAGCCTGAAACTCTTGTGCGCTCTATTGTGCCTTAGGCTTCAAAACTTCTTCTCCTCCACCCGTGGGAGTCATCATGGGTAGATCATATCCATCTTCAACCGCCATCCAAGCACGGTCATGAATTTGGCATATTTAGGATTCCATCGTTCCATTCCATGAGGAATAATTCAAGCCGGTGAGAAGAGGAGGATGCGTGCTAGAAGCTCCCTCATTGTTGCCACCGTTTCCACTCATTATGTATAATGAATGAAATGAAATGTATGCAAAATGTATGAATGAACAAAAATCACACAAATGCAAAACAAACCAAAATGAGCAAGGATCACCTAAGTATTTCAAGGAACCTGCTCTGATACCAATTGAAACAAATAAAGGTGTGTATAATATTAATCTAGAGGGGGGGTTGAATAGATTTTAATTAATTTTACCCAATTTTCATGTATGGTCAATATTACAAAGATGCCCCTAATAGACAATACAAATATAGCAAGTGTAACAAGGTGCGGAAATTAAAAGACACCTGATATTTACGTGGAAACCCTCAAGGGAAAAATCACGGACTAGTAAGTGGGTCACACTCGAACCTCGAATCCACTAAATGTGAGAAAAATTACAACCTAATCTCGAAAGTAATCACACACCTACCTAATCCCGGTATGAGTGAACCTAGTCCAATTGCTTGTGATTTAAGTAACCTAATCCCGGAAGCAACACAAGACTTAGTTCTCAATGAAGAGAATACAACCTATGTGAATATGTGAAATACTCAAAATGCAACATGAGCTAGGTAACCCTATATGCTTATCTAGGATGATGATATATCAAGTAAAACAATCCTAGATATCAAAAGTTAAATGACATATCATAAAGCTTAGCTAATCAAGATTAAGCAAAACCTAGATAGCTATCACAATACAACACTCAATCATGTCATCACAAATAATCTCTATCTTGTATCTAATATTTGATCAAAAGACATACAAGTGAATAAAGAGAAGACTTGATATGAAGAACACTAAAATTAGATGAGATTAGTGAAGAACATACCAAAAACGATGTGATGATGCAAAACCATATATGGATGAATCCTAAATGGTCATGGATGATCCTAGATGAACTTTGATGAACAAAGGAAATGGTTTGAGTGTTTAAAGGTGAGTTCTTGATGATTCTTCTCTTGAAAAATATTCTAAGTGAAAAATATGATATTTGGAACTCTTGAAACTGACCTAAAATCATAGACTTGTATATATAGAGGTCATAAGTGAAGTGAGGTCGTTTTGAACAAACGCATCAGGTATGGCCTTGTGCTCTGGTGACCTGCACTGGTCGACCAGCGCACCACTAGCGTAATGCACAAAAATTGCACAGGCGCTGGTGGACCAGCGCTGATGACAGACGCCACACCAGCGACACATCTCTAAACGAGTTGCGCTGGTGAGAGCTACGCTGGACGTCCAGCGCACGACCAGCGGCGGACCACCGGGCGATCTGCGCTGGTGAGCTACACTGGTCTTGCGCGTGACGACCAGCACACAACACAGTTTCTTCATCCTCAATCAAATGCAAGAGAGAGAGAGAAAAGGTGAGGACAATGCAACCTATTTCTAACATGATGAACATTTAAAAATATAAGATGCAATCAATATACACATGCAAGAAGAGAGATTAAATAATCAATAATGCATATACAAAATAAGGACATAACACATTCAAGAATAAGAATTATGCAAGTGTTGTGTGTGTGTGCAACTACTTCTCTTCATTGCAAGAAACATTAAGAAATATACCTTTGGAGTGCTTCTTCTCTTAAGGTCTTGAGGGCCTAATCTACCCTTACAACAAAACCTCCAAATGTGGTTTGTCTACAAAATAAGCCAATCAATTATTAGAGACCTTACACAGGTAACTCGGTAGGAAAAATTTCCGCAAATTCCTCAAGGAGTGGAATCGCGGCATCAGTGACTTTCTTTGAGTTTGAGACCACTTTGTTCAGTAGCAAATAAATGGTCTCGGCTTCCTCCATTTCTAATTCAAACATGGAGAAAGAGAGGAGAGTGGCTCCTGCTGTTGCTTTAGATTTGGCCAACGGTGTGCTAGGTACTAACACAATGTTCATGCTGTCATAAAGAAAAGAGTAAGTATTTTTAACACCATCATGCTTTACCTTGCGATCATATTGCCATGGTCGACCGAGTAGTAAATGACAAGCATCCATGCGTACCACATCACACCATACTTGGTCCTTGTAATGCTTGCCAATAGAAAAATAAATGAGAGCTTGTTGTGAAACTGTGATTTTCCCCCTTTTTGAAGCCATTCCAACTTGTACGGCTTTGGATGGTTCCCAGTTTTGATTCCTAATTTGTCCACCACCTTTGCGGAAATAATATTTTCGCAACTTCCTTCGTCAATAATGAATCGGCACACTTTGCCCAAGATTGTACAAGTAGATTGAAAGACATTGTTTCGTAGCCAATCACTTTCGTCTGCACGTGGAGTAAGGAACATGCGACGAATCATCATGGCTGAACCAAGTTTTTTGGCTGCTTTGCTACTGTGAATGAACTCTTCCTTGTCGAACTGTGGTGCCCACTGTAATTCTGAATCAAATCTGTTTTTGGCGTCATAAATCATCTTAGTTGAACCAATCGTATTAGTTGCGTCTCTCTTGTTCCAAAACTCCTCCTCAACGCCATGTGGAGTAAATTGAACAACTGCACTAGTGGATTATGTTTTGATATCCTCAAAATTTGTACTGCTTGTTAGGATTATGCTCAATAGCAAGAGTGTAATATTGTAATTAACAATCTTTTTCATATTAATAAAGTGATTTCTGGTTTAAACAAATCTTATAGCATTTATAGTTTAATATTATAATTGTCAAAGTAAATAATCATAAGGTCTAAAGACTATGAGAAAAGAAGAATTGTTCGTACATCTGGATATGTATGTGGTAGACACAATTCTTTAGTTAGTCTTGAATATTGTTCACAACTTAAGTTAAAGGTTGGGCACCTTTATCTTGTTAAAGTTGTAGAATTCTTTTGCTAGCATTTGAGTGGGATCAAATGAGATATGATGAGTCTAAAATCATCGGAGTGTCTTCGAGCAAAAGAATCTAGTGCACTGGGTGCATTGAACTGGATCACAATGAAATACTTTATCTATAACCGTCAGTAGATAAAAGTCTTTTCATTATCAGGACAATCGGAGAGTCTATCTTAATCCTGAGATAAATGATGGACTTATGGTTGCAAGTGATATCATTTGAGTTATCAATGAGTACGATTATATCGCATAGTCTATCCTCGATAGTTTGGTGATATTCATTTGTTAATCGATAGAGGACTTCATTTATAGATATGGACATCGTGGCTCCATTTATTAAATGAGAGTATAATATCATCTTATGGATGTTTTGAGGTAATTGGATATTAAATCTCAACGTTGAGTTTTCGATAGTGTCTATTGAAAACATGGCTTCTGGACAAGTCAAATTATCCAAGTTCAAAACGTGGTCATATGAGTAAATATGGTAACTTGGAGAGTTATAGGCGGTCTATGAACTCTTGGCGATTACTGATATTAATCACGAGGATACACTATCTCCAACATGATTGTCTAGGGTATGAATGAGGAACATCTTCCTTTTCTGTCTTTATTTAAGAGTTCAATTTTAGCTCTTTAGTGGAATGAGTTAAAATTAATGGATCGGACCTAAGTGAATCATTTGTTGATTGTGATTAGGTTATGTCTATTGAAGCTTAAATTTAGATAGCCCGCCAAGATCCCCAATCCACACGGACTTGTATGGATCACTTGATATATTCTTCCGGACTATTTGTGGGTCCATTTAGAATTGTATTTAATATATTAAAAATATAATTTGCTCATTATTTATTTAATGGGCTGTTTAATTATATTAATATATTAATGAAAGGCATGTGAGCTTGTTTCTTTTAGTAAGAATGGGTCTAGTTCACATGTGGGCTTTTTATTAAAGTCCAAATGGATTAAATAAAATAAGAAAACAATATGTAGGCCCAAGTTCTAGTCATGGGCGGCAATGGCTAATTTTTAGCCCATTATATTGTTTTATTTTATTATTTAATTAAATGGAAATTAATTAATATGTTAATTAATTATTTAATTAAAAATCAAATCTTTTTCTGATTAGGAAATATGTTTCCTAGTAGTATACTACTATTAGTATTATACTAAATATAAAAGACTTTATTTGTTTAGTCAAATTAGGAAGTCTTTTATATAGTCACAAACACACTAAAGAGTTGGATTAGGGTTTGTATACAAATATGAATGCATGTCGAAATATATATAGTATATATGCATGTATGCGGAAATATATATAGTATATATGCATGTGTACAGAATGCATATTGATATGTATAAGATATATATATATATATATAGTATATATGCATGCGTAATGAATATATATTAATATATAATGCATGAATGCATGCAGAGATATATGAAGTATATGCATGCAGTGTTTTGATTGTAATAGAATATATATAAATTTAAAAGGCGTGCAAGACATATATAACAATATTTTAGGCGTATACAATATATATTTTTTGGAATTGATGGCCGGCTAATAGAAATATATATATATTCTTTATTTATTTTTAAAACCCTAGTTTTTGCAATTGAGCTTTTTCTTTTGCTAGAGAAAAATAAGATCCAACTCTAAGACTAGTGAGTGATTAGGCCTAGAGGTTTGTGAGAGAAGAATTGTTCTTGTTTCGATAGTGTACTAGTGATCTTAACATCAAGAGATTTTGTACACACTTTCGAATTAGGTTCACGCGAATTTCAATCTTACGATTGTGAATTCAAAAGTGACCGGAACATTCTTAGCAACCTTTTGGAGATTATAGTGACTAACAAAATCAGAAAAGTTTTGTTGTCCATTCTCAGGTATACAATTCAAAGAGAAGGGAGACCACGCTCCTAGGTGATTCACGTTCGTGATCGGATTGGAAGATCTTGCGGATTACCATCGACGTAAGTCAATCGGATCACGCGACAAAAGGTATTATTCTTTTGTTATATATTATATATCTTTAATTGATTAAAAGGGTTTAAGGTTCATAATTGGAAAAATTTTAAAAGCTACTAAACCTATTTTTTTAGTCTCGCTTCCGCTGCGGGTACTACGGTATTTTTCCCTACAATTGGTATCAGAGCCTAGGTTGAACCCTTTTAATTAATTAATGTATATATACGTGGATCGATTTCTTTTTATTGTGATTATGCATGTTTTAGAAAGAGATGGCACTCTAGGTATTCGCATATATTATTACATGTGATGTATGGATTAATATATGTTTTTATGTGGATTGTTATTGCTCGATTTTGGCTCTAGATTTTCAATGTATTTTTGGTTTCGGAATTGTAACAAGAAGGGTGGTCTATCATCGCCATAATTCCTTCTTGGTAGTTGCTAGGATTTTTCTTTTAATGTATTAAAAAGTTGCTGCAGTTTTTAATGTATTATTTATTATAATGTGCAGTATTTTTTTTTACTGTCATGAATAAAAAAAAAAAAATTCTGCAGTAATTTTATTTGATTAAATTAAATTGTAACACATCCTACATCGAAGAATTGAAGAAACGAAGCAACCGGAACCAAGAACGATCACCGTGCGCACCCTAGGAGTGGATTGGGCTGCGCATGGCATGCCCGAAATCCAGTGGGCTGCGCACGGCAGCCTTGCAACCAAGAGGGCTGCGCACGGCAGCCATGCAAGGCCCATGGGCTGCGCATGGCAGCCCCTTACGTGGGGTTGTGGGCCATGCAATCCCGTGGAGAGAGGCTGGAGGATGGGCTTATGATGATGGGCCACTCGAAGATCTTGTATTCCTATATCAATGTAATTTATTTGTTTTTCTAGGATGGGCCAAAATTGTTGCTATTTAATTTATGCTTAAATATTACAATATTTGTTGTTGTATGATAACATGACATATAGAATAGGAGTGCCACTCATATATCTCTTTTGGTATGAACATGCATTGAATGATTTAGGTATCTAAATTGGCATCTAGATAACTTGGTAAATCATTCTATGGGATTTAATCACACGCCTTAAATAATTGAGTGGGAGCAGGTGTTTTTGTAACACCTATGGCTTCCAAGATTAGTTGAGCTTAATTATTTTATGGTAATTCCCCAAAGGGACATCCATAAATGGAATAAAGCAATATACTTCCTTACAAGGATAGACTAGACAATGGACTCAACGAGATCTACTCCCAAAGGAGGGATTTTCGTTAGAGAAAATTGAGGGTCGATATCTTGGTGACACACTCAATGTAATTTTATTGATATCCTCCAAAGAGTTCTTGTCAGTAAAATTGCAAGGCTAAAATTAAAAACGCTGGTTGTTATGTTAACAATTAGGTGGGACCTAGTCTAACTAGTAAATGGTGCGAACTCCCAAAGGAGGCGTAACATTTATGGGTGTTAGATCACCGTTGAATTTTTATGATTGAGTTATTCATTTAATTCAAGATAAATATTTAAAGTGCTTTATAATGATTATTTACTTATATTAATTTTTGTTTAATTAAGAAATCATGACCCCATCACTTATGAACATCCTGAAAGATAAAACTTTAACCGGTAATAATTATGTCACATGGAAAAGGAATATTGGGTTGTTGCTGCAAGCTGAAAAAATATAAATTTTGTTCTAACTACTCCTAAACCACCTGCTCTTACTAATGAATCTAATGCAATGAGACGAGTATGAGCAGTGGAAGACCTCTAATGAGATGGCCAAAAGGCTACAATCTCCGACGTGTTGCAATAGCAGCATGAAAGAATAGGGTCTGCTGCTGATATGATGATGTCTCTAGAAGAGATTCATATGGTTGGTAAAGTTGCTACTATTAAGACCCGTCAGAAGGTCAATGAATAATAGAAGAAAAAGCAACTTGGGCCTACCAAGAAAGAGACTAAGAAAGTAACCAAGATCAAAAGGAAGTGCTTCTTTTGTGGTGAAAAGAGACATTGGAAAAGTAATTGCCCAAAGTCTCAGAATAAGAAGGAACAAGGTAATGCGAATTATCTTGAAACATGTTGTTCTGGCAGATTCTACAGATTCTTGGATCGTAGACTCTGGAGCCAATAATCATGTTTGTTATTCCTTATGGGGGTTCCAAGAAAGGAGAAGGCTGAGTAAGAATGAAATCAACTTGCGTTTAGGCAACTGAGCGTTGGTGTCTACTAGTACAGTGGGAGATATTAGAGTTAATCTATATTCTAGTAGGCATTTAGATTTGATAGACATTTATTATGTACCTCAATTCAAGAGAAATTTTAATTTCAGTTTCTTGTTTAAATAAATTTGAATATTCAGTTACTTTTAATAAAATTTTATTATTAGTAAGGATGACAAATTTGTTTGCAAAGGTACATTGGAAAATGGTCTATTCTATTTGCATAGAAATATCTCTCACTTGTTAGACACAGAATTAACGCAACCTAATCATAAAAGAGTAATATTATCAAAAGATGAAACCTACCTATGGCATTTACGCCTAGGTCATATTAACCTTAATAGGATTAAAAGATTGGTAAGTGACGGACCTTTGAGTGACTTAAAGGTTGATGATCTACCAACTTGTGAATCTTGTTTGGAAGGTAAAATGACCAAAAGGACGTTCTCTGCCAAAGGTGCCAGAGCCACTGAATGTTTAGGATTGATACACACTGATGTATGTGGACCTATGAGCATTCAAGCTAAAGGTGGATATGAGTACTTCATCACTTTCACAGATGATTACTCAAGATTTGGCTATGTGTATCTCATGCGACATAAGTCGGATGCTTTTGACATGTTCAAAGCATTTAAAGCTGAAGTGGAAAATCAGCTTGAGAAACACATAAAAATCTTGAGATCTGATCGTGGTGGAGAATATCTATCTGGTGAGTTTCAGCAATATCTTATTGATAATGGGATAGTTTCTCAGTTTTCTGCACCTGGTACACCTCAACAAAATGGGGTAGCAGAAAGGAGAAATAGAACTCTTTTGGATATGGTTAGGTCGATGTTGAGTTATTCAACACTTCCTATTTCTTTCTGGGGATATGCTTTACAAACTGCAATATACATTCTAAACAGTGTACCATCTAAGTCTGTTCCTAAAACACCGCATGAGTTGTGGACTGGGCGCAAGCCTAGTTTACGACACTTAAGGATATTTGGATGTCCTGCGCACGTGTTAAAAGGAAAGACAGAAAAGGTGGAGTCCCGTTCAGAAACATGTATATTTGTAGGGTATCCGAAAGAAACTAAAGGATATTATTTTTATAGTCCTTCAGATCTTAAAGTATTTGTTTCGACAAATGCTAAATTTCTGGATAAGGACTATATGAATGATTTTGTGCCTAAAAGTAGAATTGTCCTGAATGAGATGTCAGGAGATACAATTCCACGAGAGGTTACACAACCTAACCCAATTGTAAGTTCCGATCCAACACAAGGTCAACAACCTACCATTCCTCGTCGTAGTGGGAGGGTTAGAACACAACCTGAAAGATACATCGGTCTGGGAGAATCTGTAGAGAATCTCCCGGACGACGATGATCCCTATACGTACAAGGAAGCTATGGAGGATATTGATAGTCGCCATTGGCAAAAGGCAATGCAATCTGAGATTGAATCTATGTTCAATAACAAAGTCTGGTCCCTTGTAGACTTGCCTAAAGGGATAAAACCCATTGGGTGCAAGTGGGTATACAAGAGGAAAAGAGGTATGGATGGAAAGGTGGAAACCTTTAAAGCTAGACTGGTAGCTAAAGGGTATACACAGAAAGAAGGTATCGATTACGAGGAAACCTTCTCTCCTGTGGCCATGCTTAAATCCATTAGGATACTCTTATCCATTGCAGCATCTTTAGATCTAGAGATTTGGCAAATGGACGTCAAGACAGCTTTCCTTAATGGAAGTCTTGACGAAAGCATCTACATGATGCAACCAGAGGGATTCATTGAAAAGGGCCAAATGGAAAAGGTATGCAAGTTGCAGAAATCCATATATGGATTAAAGCAAGCATCCAGATCCTGGAACATAAGGTTCGATCAAGCTGTCAAAGGTTTTGGATTTATTCATAATCTTGACGAACCTTGTGTATACAAAAGGATTAAGGGCGAGAAGTTGGTTTTCCTGATTCTTTATGTTGATGATATACTACTCATCGGAAACGATGTAGGTGTATTAACATCAGTAAAAGAATGGTTAGCAAAACAATTTGATATGAAGGACTTAGGAGAAGCAAGTTTTATTCTAGGTATCCAAGTAATAAGGGATAGAAAGAATATAACGATTGCATTATCCCAAGCTTCATACATAGACAAGATCTTGTCTAGGTTTTCCATGCAGGATTCCAAGAAAGGTATGTTACCTTTCAGACATGGAATCAAGCTTTCTAAGGAACAAGTTCCTAAGAATGAGCATGAAGAGCAGTTCATGAGTAGAGTTCCATATGCCTCGGCAGTTGGAAGTCTCATGTATGCAATGCTCAGCACTAGACCAGATATTTGTTTTGCTGTTGGCATAGTTAGCAGGTTTCAATCGAAGCCTGGTCCTGATCACTGGACGGCAGTCAAGCATATTTTCAAGTATCTTAAGAGAACGAGAGATAATATGCTTGTATACTCTGGAGGGGATTTGATTCCCGTTGGGTATACAGATTCTGATTTTCAATCAGATTCTGACTCCAGAAAATCCACATCAGGGGCTGTGTTTACTATTGGAGGAGGAGCAGTTATATGGAGGAGTATCAAGCAATCTTGCATTGCTGATTCCACCATGGAAGCTGAGTATGTTGCTGCATGCGAGGCTGCCAAAGCGGCTGTTTGGCTCCGCCAATTCTTGATTGACTTGGAAGTGGTTCCTAGTGCGAATAAGCAGATCACTATCTACTGTGACAACAGTGGAGCAGTGGCTAATTCGAAAGAACCAAGAAGTCACAAGAGAGGTAAACACATTGAAAGAAAGTATCATCTTTTAAGGGAGATTGTTCAAAGAGGTGACGTGACGATTACCAAAATCACGTCAGCAGAAAATCTAGCAGATCCCTTCACAAAGGCTCTACCTCAGAAGAGTTTGGATGGGCATCTAGAGAATATGGGCTTGAAAGATATGACACATTTGCTATAGCGCAAGTGGGAGATTGTTAGGATTATGCTCAATAGCAAGAGTGTAATATTGTAATTAACAATCTTTTTCATATTAATAAAGTGATTTCTGGTTTAAACAAATCTTATAGCATTTATAGTTTAATATTATAATTGTCAAAGTAAATAATCATAAGGTCTAAAGACTATGAGAAAAGAAGAATTGTTCGTACATCTGGATATGTATGTGGTAGACACAATTCTTTAGTTAGTCTTGAATATTGTTCACAACTTAAGTTAAAGGTTGGGCACCTTTATCTTGTTAAAGTTGTAGAATTCTTTTGCTAGCATTTGAGTGGGATCAAATGAGATATGATGAGTCTAAAATCATCGGAGTGTCTTCGAGCAAAAGAATCTAGTGCACTGGGTGCATTGAACTGGATCACAATGAAATACTTTATCTATAACCGTCAGTAGATAAAAGTCTTTTCATTATCAGGACAATCGGAGAGTCTATCTTAATCCTGAGATAAATGATGGACTTATGGTTGCAAGTGATATCATTTGAGTTATCAATGAGTACGATTATATCGCATAGTCTATCCTCGATAGTTTGGTGATATTCATTTGTTAATCGATAGAGGACTTCATTTATAGATATGGACATCTTGGCTCCATTTATTAAATGAGAGTATAATATCATCATATGGATGTTTTGAGGTAATTGGATATTAAATCTCAACGTTGAGTTTTCGATAGTGTCTATTGAAAACATGGCTTCTGGACAAGTCAAATTATCTAAGTTCAAAACGTGGTCATATGAGTAAATATGGTAACTTGGAGAGTTATAGGCGGTCTATGAACTCTTGGCGATTACTGATATTAATCACGAGGATACACTATCTCCAACATGATTGTCTAGGGTATGAATGAGGAACATCTTCCTTTTCTGTCTTTATTTAAGAGTTCAATTTTAGCTCTTTAGTGGAATGAGTTAAAATTAATGGATCGGACCTAAGTGAATCATTTGTTGATTGTGATTAGGTTATGTCTATTGAAGCTTAAATTTAGATAGCCCGCCAAGATCCCCAATCCACACGGACTTGTATGGATCACTTGATATATTCTACCGGACTATTTGTGGGTCCATTTAGAATTGTATTTAATATATTAAGAATATAATTTGCTCATTATTTATTTAATGGGCTGTTTAATTATATTAATATATTAATGAAAGACATGTGAGCTTGTTTCTTTTAGTAAGAATGGGTCTAGTTCACATGTGGGCTTTTTATTAAAGTCCAAATGGATTAAATAAAATAAGAAAACAATATGTAGGCCCAAGTTCTAGTCATGGGCGGCAATGGCTAATTTTTAGCCCATTATATTGTTTTATTTTATTATTTAATTAAATGGAAATTAATTAATATGTTAATTAATTATTTAATTAAAAATCAAATCTTTTTCTGATTAGGAAATATGTTTCCTAGTAGTATACTACTATTAGTATTATACTAAATATAAAAGACTTTATTTGTTTAGTCAAATTAGGAAGTCTTTTATATAGTCACAAACACACTAAAGAGTTGGATTAGGGTTTGTATACAAATATGAATGCATGTCGAAATATATATAGTATATATGCATGTATGCGGAAATATATATAGTATATATGCATGTGTACAGAATGCATATTGATATGTATAAGATATATATATATATATAGTATATATGCATGCGTAATGAATATATATTAATATATAATGCATGAATGCATGCAGAGATATATGAAGTATATGCATGCAGTGTTTTGATTGTAATAGAATATATATAAATTTAAAAGGCGTGCAAGACATATATAACAATATTTTAGGCGTATACAATATATATTTTTTGGAATTGATGGCCGGCTAATAGAAATATATATATATTCTTTATTTATTTTTAAAACCCTAGTTTTTGCAATTGAGCTTTTTCTTTTGCTAGAGAAAAATAAGATCCAACTCTAAGACTAGTGAGTGATTAGGCCTAGAGGTTTGTGAGAGAAGAATTGTTCTTGTTTCGATAGTGTACTAGTGATCTTAACATCAAGAGATTTTGTACACACTTTCGAATTAGGTTCACGCGAATTTCAATCTTACGATTGTGAATTCAAAAGTGACCGGAACATTCTTAGCAACCTTTTGGAGATTATAGTGACTAACAAAATCAGAAAAGTTTTGTTGTCCATTCTCAGGTATACAATTCAAAGAGAAGGGAGACCACGCTCCTAGGTGATTCACGTTTGTGATCGGATTGGAAGATCTTGCGGATTACCATCGACGTAAGTCAATCGGATCACGCGACAAAAGGTATTATTCTTTTGTTATATATTATATATCTTTAATTGATTAAAAGGGTTTAAGGTTCATAATTGGAAAAATTTTAAAAGCTACTAAACCTATTTTTTTAGTCTCGCTTCCGCTGCGGGTACTACGGTATTTTTCCCTACACTGCTAACAAGTCTTACCGTTAATGAAGGACCAATATCGCCCTCAACCCAATCCTCATTGATCATCCTGTCATCGTCGAATTGTACCTCGTCCCCAATTATGGCCAATTCTTCTTCCTTTTCCGTGTCGGCGAACATGACCCTCTTGCCAAGTTTCTTGCACTCAGACTGTCGGTGACCTGCTTCACCACAATTAAAACACTTAAAACCCCCAATTGCTCTTGGCTATTGGTTTGGAGCAGAGAATATATTCGGTGTGCTGTTACTGCCGCCCACGGTCGCTATTCGGCTAGTTGAGTTGTTGCTGCCGCCCCCAAGTCTCTCTGTCGCACCACCACTGCCATAAGACAACAGTCCGCCTACCCCTCTCTGCGAGACTGACTTCTCTATTTGCAAGGCCCGCTGATGTACCTCAGACACTATGATTGGATCGAAAAGATTCACAACTTCCATGATTTGCACTCGCAAGCCTCCGCAATACCTGGACACTAGTTGATCTTGAGTTTCCTGAATGTCGTTGCAGACAATCAATTGATAGAGTTCCGTTGTGTAGTCATCGACCATCCTCAAACCTTGACGTAGATTTTGTAACTTTTGATACATTAACCTCTGAAAATTATGCACGTTCGTTGGCCTCTTCTACGGGGATCCGGTTAGGTACTCGTCTCTTCGGCGGCATATTGATGTCCCAAACGAACACGGCTCTGATACCAAATTGATGTTGCGGAAGCTTATACGAGAAAAACCTGCAACAAACAATTAGAAAATAACCTACTGAAAACGTTCGACCTCGCGCACGAAGGATTCATTAACAGGCTTCAATTACTTCTACCTTCGCAAAGATATGATAACTGGTTTGTAGAGAAACATTCTCTGATTTTATTACTATTCAACCAATGTTTTTATAGCTAAAACAAGAATATAAATAGGAATTAAATAACCTTATTAAAAGAAAACTCAAACTCTAAAACCTAAACAAATTCTGAAACAACAAAGAAAACAATCCTAAACTAAGAAGAATTCTGCTGTAAACTAATCCTAAATTAATTGGTCTTCTGTTGCAACTAAAACTGAATAAAACTCTCTCAATTGTGAACCAATAAGGAACCTATACGCCAGCTCATGAGGCCTGCCACGTCATCTTGATTTGTCCAGCTTACGCCACCAGCTTAGAAGCTTCCAGCGGGACAACTTGCCTTGCCTCGATCCTTGCTGTCCAAGTAATCAAGAGCCTTTGCCACGGCTGCATCACATATGTATTCATTGCTCATGTGTGCATTCTCTTCACTTTTCACACTTGCACATATTGACATTTAGACTAGGTGTGAATTGTCTTTGAAAAGAGAATTTTTCTATTTACTGCTGCTTGTACCGTGCCTAGTACACTTGCATGGGCAGCGGTTCAAGTCAGGTTCCAAAACCTGATGCTTTTGCATCATGCATACCCCGGCTGAGACATGTGCCTCTGGGGTGGTCTCCACAGCGGTACAGTCCAGAGCCTACATGCTCTGCATACCGCGGTGTAGACACTTGCCTGTACCGCGGTATGTGCAACGGTCATGATGGCTAAGTGTTTTAAAAATTGACCAAAACAGCAGAGCTTTAAAGAGACCTCCTATATAAGTGTCTCTAGGTTAGTTTAAGTGAGTTCAAAATCATATTTTTAACTTAGAACTTTTTCTAAGAGAGAAAATCATCCAAGAACTCACCCTTGATCACTCAAAACCATTTTCATGTGCATCAAACTTCATCTAGCTTTATCCATGATGCTTTCTTGCATGAGTTCTCTTCAACACATGTGACTTGGTAAGTTGAACACCATTTAATCTATTTTTGTGTTCTTCCTTAGCAAAAAATCTCATTTATTACTTGTATGCATCTAGATTAGATTTTATATACAAGATTGAGATATTTGTGTTGAATGATTAAGTGTTGTATTGTGATAGCTATTGCCTAGGATTTCTTTATCTAAGATAGCTAAGTTGTATGCCATGTCATATAGCAATATTGATATCTAGAATTGATTATTGACATATTTAATCTCTAGATAAGCATTTAGTGTAACCTAGCATTACTTGCATCTTGAATACCATGATATTCACTTAGGTTGTTAATCTTTTCATTTAGAATTAAGTCTTGTGGCTAAGATTGCTTAGTGTGCAAGCAAGTAGGTCTATAATCGCTAGTAATGGCCCGTTGGGTAGTAGTGGTGGGTTAGTGACCATGTAGGGTTTGACGGTGGTCAACTTAGGTTGTATCATTACAAGTAGTGGATTTGAGGACCGTGTGTGGCTTACATAGTAGCCCGTGAGTTTTTCCATGTAAAAATCAAGTGTTCTTTAATTTCCGCATTTTATACTTGATTTTATTGTTTGTTGAACTAGGTTATTTTTATAATATTGACTAATCCAAAAAAGTTGGTAATAATTGGATTAACAACTCATTCACCTCCTCTTTTTAGACACACACGTTATGAAAGGCAAGATGAAGGCATATATAGGCCAAATTCATGACCGTGCTTGGATGGCAATAGAAGACGATTACACTCTACCTACAATGACCCCTATTGTTGGTAGAGAGGATGTTCTCAAGCTGAAGGCATAATGGAATGCTCAAGAGTTTGAAGCCTCCAAGTGGAACAACGAGGCAATGCATGCCATCCTTTGCGCCATAGACAAAAATCAATACAAGTTGATCCAAACAACTAAGATTGCAAATGAGGCATGGGAGATCCTAGAGACTGCTCATGAAGGAACCAAGGTGGTCAAGGACTCCAACCTCCAAGTCCTTCAAACTCAATTTGAGACCATTAGGATGAAGTAGTATGAGCGCTTCAATGACTTCCAAGTGAAGCTGATGGACATAGTGAACCAAAGTCATCAACTTGGTGACCCTTACTCGGATAGAAGGATCAAGCAAAAGATTATAAGATCACTTCCTAAGAGATTCGAGTCCATTCGAGTCCAAAGTGATGGCTTTAGAAGAAAATAGCGACTACAAGAATATGAAGCCGAGTGAAGTTATTGGAAGAATTCTTGCCTATGAGTCAAGAAAGGCTACCATATTCCTATCTCCCAAGAAGCAAAAAGGAATTGCTTTGAAGACCTCCAAGCATGATAAGAAGGAGGATGACTCAATGAAGACATGGCTCTAATTGTCAAGAGATTCAAGAAATTCTTAAATCTACAAAAGAATGGTCATAGCTCAAAGGGGGATGGCCTTAAGAAGAAGACCATGTTCAAGAATGAAGAGCCTAACCAAGAGAAGTCTTTCAGAGAGGGGATTCAATGCTACAAATGTGGAGGATTCAGACACATCTCTCCGGACCGTGGTAACCTGAAGGATATACGAAAAGGAAATGCAATAGCCACCTCATGCAGTGAGAGTGAGAGTGAAGAAAATCTTTCAAGTGATGAAGAGCTTGCCACTAACTACATGGCATTTAGAGTCACTCATGTAAAAGTTGAAGAAGATGGCAAAGACGCCTTGAATTGTGACCTTAAAGAAGGAATAAATGGAGAATTAGCTAGAGAGGAGGTTGGTGTAGCTACTAATTGGAATGTTGATTGTATAACATCAAATGACCGAGGTAAAGGTCTTGATGAGGAAGTTGACTCCGTTGGTGAGATGGAAAGTATAGGAGATGACTCTAGTGATGAGAATTCTTTATCTCACTCTAACAATGGATTTGTTGAAGATATGGATCTTGAAGGCTACATTGAAAGATTTGAAAGTTCTAAGATAAAGAATAAAAAAGAGATTCGAAGATTGAAGGAGGAAAATCTTGAGCTTTTAACCAAGGTGACTCAATTGAGTGAGAAGGTAGTAAGATCCAAGGAAAGTGAAGTCTTGTTGAAGAAGGAAAACTTTCAACTAAAGGCTAAGGTGGATGACTTCTTGAAGATAGACATAGTTGATGTGTCTAAGTACGAAAAGGAGATTGAAGATTGCCATCAAAGGATGAAGGCAATGAAGGATGAAATTGCTAGCAAAGAGAATTCCTTGAGAATTGTCAGGGACAAAAAGATGAGGCACCTTCAAGACTTGAAAAAGGCTAAGATCTTACAACCTCAAGCTTAAGGCAATTGCAAAGCTTCACCTCCTCAACATCTTAAGAGGAAGATTAATATTGAAGAATCCTTCAAGAATGGCCAAGTGAAGATGCCAACAAAGGGTGTTGCTCAACCTCAACACATCCAAGAGCTCCATGCCCAAGCCTTCCTCAATCAAGGTTTAACCAACCTAGAAGGCAAGCCATGCAACCTCAACCAACGAGGCAACCCAATCCGGTTCAACAACAAAGAAGATGTGAACCGCTTCAACACCAAAGGAGACATCAAATGCATGATAAGTCTCCAACGACCTCACAAGAATATGGTATGACTTCTCACTTAATACCAACTTGTCATTATTATGGTGTTAATGGATATATTAGGCCTAATTGCTTTAGGTACATTAAGCACTGTAGGGTTGAAAGCATAATGGAAAGTAAGAGGCTTAAAAAAGCCAATTTGCATGTGCCTAGGAAACCTAAAGTCAATAATCCTAGGAACTCAAATAACATGTGAACTATGACCACTAGGAATGAAAATGTGTCACCTAGGTGGATGAGAAAAGATAAACCCACTTGCTATGATGCTAACATGTCTCCCATAGGTTCAACTAGGTCCAATGGACTTGGTAGGTCTATAAGACCTCATGCCCTTCATTGATGCAGTGTGGTAATTAACCCCATAAGGGGAACTCAAGCAAAGAGAGCAAACTTGCATACTTGTCACATGCAAAAAGTTGATAAACATTATGCTTCTTTATTAATTGCTTGGCTGCACATTTGCTTATATGTTTTTCTTTTCAATAAGTGTGAACCATTGCTTAGTGTGCAATCCATGTCATATATATGTTCAAACATGCATTTTTGGTCTAAGAGATTTACTTAGGAAGTACTCTTTGAATGACCTATGATTATTCTCCATGACATGATGATTCTTAAATGAAATGCTTGAAATGAAAAGCATGAATTCTATGACTCGCTTAAAAATGAAAAGCATGATTATTGATTGCAAATTTCAAAATGCAAAATTATGTGTGAAAAGCAAATGAGACTCAAATGAATAAAGGATCTTGTATCCGTTCTATGGATTTTAAAATCCAATGTCTCTCTTTCTTTATTTGTCGAACATGGCTACTATTATACGGGTATCTTATCCGGAAAAATTGAATAGGATGCAAAAGTCGCTCATGCCATGTTTTGCTTATAAAGTTGGATATAGTTGCCCCTTAAAAGTGAATGAATGACATTATTATATCCTTGCTTTGATTCATGATAAATGGTAAAATTGGTTTGAATTCTATTGGAAACCTTTGTCATTTGCTTTACCAAATACCATTGCCTTTGGACTTAAATGCAATATGTATTGCATGCAAAGCATTATTATCACACATTTTCTTAAAATAAATCTCCTTGTTTCTCTTTGATTAATTGACTTGCATAATGTTCTTGTATATGACTATGCAATTGTCTTGTATGCTACTATCTTTCTTTGTTAAAATGACTCGGTTTTGGGATACTCCTTTGCCTATCTCAAGACAAAAAGGGGTAGAGTATGTGGTAAGGGAGAGTGTTTATTGAGAGTAGCTAATTCACACATTGGGGAAATTGCTTAATTGATAGGGAGTAACCCGTTGAGGGGGGGCATTGCATTGCACATTCATTGCATGATGTTGTATATTTTCTTTAATGCAAATGCTTGTTTTGATTTCAATTGATCAACTCATATACACTTGTTTTGGAAAGTGTAATCTCTTTGTTTTGAAGGATTGATTGCTGAAATTCCCTTAAAGCAATAGTGTTTATAATACCTGGAGGGAGGTGGGGGGGGGGGGGGGGGGGGGGGGGTAGGGGCGTGAATAGGTATAGTTCCAAATTCTTCCAATATTAAAAAAATGCGGAATATAAGAGTGAAATGAATACTTGAAATGACATAGCAATTGTATAATATGAATCAATATTTGAAAACAACAATATGCAAAAGAATCAATACAAGTAAAATATGGATGATTAACAAAAAAACTTAAAGCGAAAAAGAGACACAATATTTTTACGTGGTAAAACCTCAAAGAGGAAACATCCATGGGTTGATACCACAACCACCGGCAAAGCAAATCCATTATATGAAAAGGACTTACACACTCAAAGCTTTCAACACTATGATATCCACTTCAAGATATCACCTCTTAATCAACCCTCGGACTAGTGATTCACTAAGGCTACTTTCTATCCAAGGTATGTCCTACACCTCTAGAAAGCAACTCCCTATCCAAGGCTCACAAGCCTCTAGGAAGATTTCCTTGCTTGGCAATCTAGATCAAGTGATCCTAGTTAAGCTCCCTAGCTCAACTATCCGGAGTATAAAACTCTTTACTAAGACTTTTGCTTGGCTATCCAGAAATCATTCCTAGCCAAGTCTTCTTGCTCAATACAAAGCTTCACTCACTTTGAAAGAGACTTCAACCTATTATAAGGCAATGATCTAAGTGATGCAAATGATGCAAATCACAAACAAATAAAGCTAGATGATCAATCAAGCTCTATGTACATGCTTAAAAACATTCTAGGATATTCTATCAACAAACAATCACAAATGTACCTAGAAATCAAAGCATGTGAATCAATAAAAACAAGATATGAATATTCAACATATCACCCAAGAATCTTAGTTCTTAGATCATGAAATTAAACCTAGACAATATCATGAGGCACATCATATATGTTATATCTGTAGGGAAAAATACCGTAGTACACGCAGCGGAAGCGAGACTAAAAATAGATTTAGTAACTTTAAAATTTTTTCCTTTTTATGAACCTTAACCCTTTAATTAATTAAACATATATATAATCAACAAAAGAAGAATACCTTTTGTCGCGTGATCCGATTGACTTACGTCGATGGTAATCCGCAAGATCTTCAATCCTAGCACGAACGTGAATCACCTAGGAGCGTGGTCTCCCTTTTTCTTTGAATTGTAAACCTGAGAATGGACAAACAAACTTTTCTTTTCTTTTGTTAGTCACAAAACAATCAAAAGAAGACTAAGATTATTCCGGTCACTTTTGAGTTCTCAATCTAATGATCGAAACTCGCGTGAACCTAAATCGATGTTGTACACACAAGCTTATTGATGAACAAGCAATTAGTGTACCATCAAAGAATAATCTATTCACTCTTTTATGTTTTAGTAGAATAAATAATTCTTTCTATAAATTGAGAAGAAGAAGAAGATTGAATCAAGCACCACACCCTCTCTTGGTGGCCGAATTTTATAAGTCCAAATATATAGGTGGCCAAATTTTCTTCCTCTTTTTCTTTTATGGTGGCCGAAAATCCTACTCCAAAAGGGACTAGGGTTGCCGCAAATCACAAGCAAAAAGGAGTTTGTGTTGCACCCTAATTCCCATCTAGTTTAAGACTTTAAACCCTAATCCAACTCATAGATCTTTTATTCTTTTATTTTGACTAAATAAAAAGACTTCTTATTTGATTAAATAAATAAAATTAATTATTTATTTTCTTATCAAACAAGTCTTTTAATTTTAGTATACTACTACCAATAGTATAACTCTAGGAATCATATTTCCTAATCAGAAAAGATTTGTTTCTTAATTAAACAATTAATTAATAAATTAATTAATTCTTATTTAATTAAAACAATGAAACAAAATAATATATTAGGTTAAAAAGCATCTTGCCGCCCCACTCATACAAATGGGTCATATATTATTTTCTTATTTCATTTAATCCATTGGACTTTAAATAAAAAGCCCACATGTGAACCAGACCCATTCTTACTAAAAGAAACAAGCCCACATGCCTTTCATTAATATATTAATATAATGGAGCAGCCCATTAAATAAATAATGTGCAAATTATATTCTTAATATATTAAATGCAATTCTAAATGGACCCATAAATTGGTCCGGTAGAATATATCAAGTGATCCATACAAGTCCGTGTGGATTGGGGATCTTGGCGGGCTATCTAAATTTAAGCTTCAATAGACATAACCTAATCACAATCAACAAATGATTCACTTAGGTCCGATCCATTAATTTTAACTCATTCCACTAAAGAGCTAAAATTGAACTCTTAAATAAAGACAAAAAAGGAAGATGTTCCTCATTCATACCCTAGACAATCATGTTGGAGATAGTGTATCCTCGTGATTAATATCAGTAATCGCCAAGAGTTCATAGACCGCCTATAACTCTCCAAGTTACCATATTTACTCATATGACCACGTTTTGAACTTGGATATTTTGACTTGTCCAGAAGCCATGTTTTCAATAGACACTATCGAAAACTCAACGTTGAGATTTAATATCCAATTACCTCAAAACATCCATATGATGATATTATACTCTCATTTAATAAATAGAGCCACGATGTCCATATCTATAAATGAAGCCCTCTATCGATTAACAAATGAATATCACCAAACTATCAAGGATAGACTATGCGATATAATCGTACTCATTGATAACTCAAATGATATCACTTGCAACCATAAGTGTAAGATCCGTTATTTGTATTGGCTTGATTCCATTGCAAAACACTCTATATTTGTATTAGTAGTTGCTTAAGTGTTTCTTGGAAGAAAGGAGCCTCAAAGGTGAAGAAGCAACATCTTGTGCAAATATCGTCTTCAAGGGGAACATCGCATACTTGGATGCTAAGGTATCAAGATTCTTCTTCCTCTTGCAAGGCGTTAGCGCACACACACACAATTCATACATGTGTGTCCCTGCATCATAGTTCAAACATTTGGTATAACACTTTCACACACATTTAGCATGCACATGCATTTATCTCATTGTTGACAATCTTGTAGAATTGCATGTTTTCTCACTATCGCTTAGATATGGCATGCTTGTGTTGAATAGTGTTTATTTGTTTGTGTTTCTTGTGTTTTGGACTTGAACATGATCTTATTTTATTCCTTATTGAGTTCCGGTCATTTCGGTTACTCATTCGTTAAGTTTCGAGTCCATACGACGTAGTTATGCTACTTTGCATTCTCATTCGTTGAGTTGTGTTCGTCGTCATTTTCCGAGATGAATTCTCAACCATTTGTCAAAGTTTCATAGTCTTCGTCGTGCGTGAGGGAGTCACGGTTCGTAATCTGAAAATGGATTTGAATTCGGAGTTCGGATGCCCGAATACGGCTGAAGAACGCGAGAGGTGCGCGAGGAGGTTGCTCGGCCAAAAGCCAAGCAAGGGGTGGCCACGTGTGGACCACGTGTGCCACACGGCCAGAGCTCCTCTCTGGCCACGTGTGGCACACGCTGGCCACACATGGACTGGTCAAAGTCCCCTCAAAAAATTGGACAATTTTGCCCCTCCTTCAATTCTTTTTAAATCCCTCAAATTCCCTCCATTTCCATGAACTTGAAGAAATTTCTGCAGAATTCTTCAACATTTTCATTTTCTTATTTTGATCATAACTCTCTCATATGAACTCGAAATTGAGTGATCCAAAAGCCAAAATTGTTGGTATTGAAGAGAGCTACAAACCCCAAGCATTTTTAGAGTCATTTGAGTTCTTGATTTTTCACAGTTGGCAGATTTCAGTCCGAGACTCAAGTGTTGTATGTGAAACTTCTTCTCTTTCAATTTCTCTTGATCATCTCTTTGATTCTTTCTAATTGATTGTTGAAATATGTTGACAAGTATGTTAGATCACATTCTAGGGTTATATGATTGATTGTTTTGTTGAGTTTTAGTCTTGAATCTCATTTGAGTATATTTTACTAAAACTTGACATATCTTGAAATTGATTCTAGATATAACATACATGTTGTGCCTTATGATATTTTCTAGGTTTAATTTCATGATCTAAGAACTAGGTTTTTTAGTGTGATATATTGAATATTCATACCTTGTTCTTATTGATATACATGCTTTGATTTCTAGGTATTTTTGTGATTGATTGTTGAAAGTATATCCTAGAATGTATGTAAGCATGTTCATAGAGCTTGATTGATTATCTAGCTTTATTTGTTTGTAAGTGATTCATCTTCTTCTTACTTTCATTATTGATCATCTCTTTAAGTTTCTTATTCGATTGATGAAAAGTAATATGAATGATGTTAATTCACATGCTTAGGTTTCTAGATACATTTTGTGATTGAGTTGTGATAGCTTTATTCTAGATTCTCTAATTGCATGTTCATAGAGTGTGTTTGATCTACTTGCTCTATTTGTTTGTGATTGCATCATATTGCTTGTGTGCACTTCACTTAGATCATCGCCTTGTGAAAGGTTGAAGTCTCTTGCAAAGTGAGTGAAGCTTTGTCTTGAGCAAGAAGACTTGGCTAGGAAAGGATTCCGGATAGCCAAGCAAGAAGCCTTAGTTAGGATCAAGAGGATCCGGATAACTAAGCAAAAGTCTTAGCAAGGAGTTGCGTACTCCGGATGGTTGAGCTAGGGTAGCTTAACTAGGATCCTAGTGATCTAGATTGCTAAGCAAGGAAATCTTCCTAGAGGCTTTTTAGTCTTGGATAGGAAGTTGCTCTCTAGAGGTGTAGGACACATCTTGGATAGAGAGTAGGCTTTGTGAATCACTAGCCCGAGGGTTTATTAGGTTTTGATAGCTTGAAGTGGATATCATAGTGTTGATAGCTTTGAGTGTGTAAGGCCTTTTCGTATAGTGGATTTGCTTTGCCGGTGGTTGTGGATTCAACCCGTGGATGTTTCCTCTTTGAGGTTTTACCACGTAAAAATATTGTGTCTCATTTTCGCTTTATATTTCCTTATCTTCCATATGTTCACTTGTATTGATTCTATTGTATATTGATGCTTACATGAATTGATTCATTTTATACAATTGTTATATCATTTCAAGTATTCATTTCATTCTTATATTCCGCATTTTTGAATATTGGAAGAATTTGGGACTATACCTATTCACCCCCCCTCTAGGTATAAAACACTATCACTTTAAAGGGAATTTCAATTGGTATCAGAGCGGGTGTCTAGAAGTAATTAGATAGATCCATATTATTGTCTTTGTGTTTTTGTTTTGTTGTTGTTTGTGTATTTTCCATTTTTGTAGCTATGGGTGATTCGATGCCGGAAGGTGCTTCAAGTGGTAGACCTCCACTATTGAATAGTGGTAACTACTCCTTTTGGAAAATAAGGATGAGAGCTTACATTAGATCCATTAATGAAAAAGCATGGATGAGTGTTGAGGAAGGTTATGAGCTACCTACCAAAAGGATTGAAGATGGCACTATGATATCAAAGCCTAGAGCTGAATGGACAGCCATTGATTTTGATAATGCTAAGTGGCATCATCGGGCGGTGAATGCTATTTTTGGAGGTGTAGATAGTACTCAATTTATCTACATCCAAAACCTTGAATCGGCAAAGGAAGCATGGGATTCTTTGCAAACTACTAACGAGGGTACATTATCGGTTCGAAGGTCTAGAGTACAAATGCTTACTTCTCAATTTGAAAGTCTTGTTATGAATGAGAATGAGAAGTTAGTAGACTTCCAAACTAGACTCTTGAGTATCACCAACCAAAGTCAAACTTTGGGAGAGCCATATCCACAAGAGAGAATTAATTGGAAGATCTTGAGATCCTTGCCTAAGAGATTTAATGCAAAGGTGACCGCTATTGAAGAAAGCAAGAATGTCGATCTTATGAGGGTTGATGAGCTTCTTGGGTCTCTACAAACTTATGAGCTTGGGTTCAAGCCGAAGATTGAAGGTAAAGGGATAGCATTCAAGGTAACCAATGAGAAAAGTGAAGATGATGTGGCTAGTATGGTGAGAACTCTCAAGAAATTTGTAAAGAACATATGTTCTAAGAGAGAGGAAGTCAAGAAGAAGATCACTCCAAAAGAAGTGGTAGATTGCAAGGATAAATCTAAGAAGAAGCTAATTCGATGCCATGGATGCAATGGGATTGGATTTATCTCTTCCAAATGTGTTAATGGGAAGAAAGAGTCTAAGAAAGGCTTAGCAATGGCAGCTTCTTGGAGTGATGTGAGTGTGAGTGATGTAGAAGAGGAAAATGAGTCCTCGAATGAACAAGATTATACTAGCAATTACATTGCTCACCCGGCTATATATGAAGGAAGATTTGAGGATAGTAGTGAAGACTCCTCAAGTTATGAGGAAAGTGAAAACTCTTCAAGTATTGGAGATATTGAAATCTCATCCTATGATGAAGAGTTAGAAGTCTCCTCAAATCAAGATTTTATAAGCTTCAATGACAATATCCTTCAACAAAAGAATGAAGAGAACATCAAGTTGAAGTTGATAAATGCCAATTTAGTGGTGATAATTAAAGCTCTTGACAATGAAAAGAGAATGTCTTTAGAGAAGATGAGCAAGCAAAGTGAAGTCATCAAGGAGCATGAAAATACCATTGAAAAGTATTTTTCAAAGGTAAAGGAAAGTGCTCAAGAGATAGATGATCTAAATGAAGACTTTACTATGAAGTTGTTTGCCATGGAAGGAGAGATTAAGCAAAAAGAGAACTCTTTGACTATTATGAAGTTAAAAGAGTGTGAGCTTAAAGATGAAGTCAAAACTCTCAAAGAGTCTATTAATGGCATGAAGATTAGAGCCATTAAGCTTGATGAAGTGATAAAACTTGGAAAGTATCATGGAGATAAGAGTGGCTTGGGTTTTGTAGAAGAAGTGAAGAAGACTCCTACAACCAAGAACAAGTCAAGAAATTCCAAGGAGAAGAAAGACTCAAGTACCATTCCTTCCAACATCAAAGACAAAAACAAGAAGAGCTATGGAACTTCTCAACCGACTTCTCAACCAAAAGGTAACTTTTCTAAATTCATTCCGGTTTGTCATTATTGTAATGTGGTTGGTCACATTAGACCTAAGTGTTATGAATATGTTAGGCAATGCAAACTAGGAACTATGGAACATGATAAGAATGTGAAAAATTTACCTAATCATTCTCCTAAGCATGAGTTTAAGTCTAGAGCTAGACATAACATCTCTAAGTTTATCCCGGTTTGTCATTTTTGCAATGTTGTAGGGCATATCAAACCTAAATGCTACAAGTATATTAGACAATGCGAACTAGGGAATGAGATGCATGCTAGTGAGGTGAAAAGACTTCCTTTGGTTGTTTCTAAACATGTTAGAGAGGTGAAAAGACTTCCTTTGGTTGTTTCTAAACATGTTAGGGTATTAGAGACTATGCATGATGAACATGTTAATGAAAAGAAATCAACGAGGAAAGTTTGGGTTAAAAAGAATAATGTGCATACTTGTGAAATTGATAAATCTTCTTTGAATGTTTCTAAACATGATAATAGCTTTGATGCTTTGAGAAATGTGCATATTGATCATATTCATGTGAAGAAACCTACAAAGAAAATTTGGATTGAAAAGAATAAAATGCATGTTAATGATAATCATGTTAAGAAAAATGTTGAGAAGAAATTGGTTAAGAAGAGTGTTAACCATGATCATTTGAAGAGTCTTGATGATATATTTGTGCGTGGCAACAATGATGAGTTTGATATGAGTGATATTTTCATAAAGAAGATAGTTGATGATTTATCTTCTAGATTTCATATTGCCATGCGTAATGATCATGATTTTGTTTGTATTGGTTCACCTAAGACTAATATGGTCAAAGGTGAGTGCTCTCATGCTTGATTGAGTAGCACATATGAGAATATTTTTGTTCTTGTTTGATAAGAGTTTTAAGTTTGATGCTTGACTAAGCTATTTGTAATGTGCTAGGTCTAGTATTCAAACTTGGTGTCTCTAATCAATTCATGAACTTAATATTCTCATAATCACTATGATAGTCAAAATTTGTTGATTAACTTTAAAGAAGTTGAATTTTGAAATCTATTTGGTGAAATTTTTTGTTAAGACTTTTGGAGAAAGTCATTTTCATGTGTTTGTTTGAGTTGAAAGTGTTTGGTCTTTATTCTCTTGGGATGACACACCAACAACTTGTTGTCATGAGGACAAACAAGCCAAGAGAGCTCATAAAAAGAGCGGAGACTTTTCATTGATGAAAAAGCTTGCTAAGGTATTTCTCTATTCTAAAAGCTTGCTTTCTATTTCATCTTTTTAACTCTATGTTTGCATGAGATCAATTGCACATAGTTATTAGGCATCATTTCATTAGAGAACTTGTTGAATGTTCTATTGTTACTCTAAAGCAATGCCTACTAAATAATCAACTTGCGGGTTTGTTCACTAAGACTTTGGATATAAGAGGTTTAAAACTCTTTAAAGATCCATTGGCATGCTTTGTGTTGATTATTGTCTATGTGTGATTGTTGAGTGGCTTGATGAGCAAAACTTTATTTGTATATCAATATCTTTGAGAGCTACTCACTTGAGAAGTAATGATCTTGAATAAATAACTTCTATTGTTTTTAGATCATGCACTTGAGCTTGAAAAATCTTATTTTTGAAAAGTGCACTAATGCTTCTCTCATATGTTTTAGTTTTGAGTATATGTGATTGAATATGTGTAGATAATGGATGCATCTAGAAGCCTATTGCTTAGTACATGATAAATGACCTATGATATGTATCCATTTTGCTTCGGCACTACATAGTATTCAACGAGCACCCTCTTGGAAAGGGCTACACGCATTGGTTGTGAAGCCGCCCAATGTTGGAAAGGGCTACGCCTTTGTGTTGAGTGAAAGCCGCCAAGAGGTGTATATGCTTTTGTTAGAAAAATCAAAGAAGAGTTGAAAAGAATCATTAAAAAAAAAAATCTTTGATTCTAAGCCTAAAAGAAATTAAAAAAAAAAAAAAAAAAAAGGCTTAATGGTGTATAGTTGAAAATTGTGAAAAGCTCGGGTTGACAAACAGAAACGGGAAAACAAGCCACATGCACACACACGCTCACATGTTGATAACTATTCTTTTAAAGCGAAAATACGGATGAATATCGGTTTGACTTATTTTTGGAAACGCTTTAGTTGGATAGGTGTGGAAATTGTTTGCATGTTGATATTACAATTACTCCTTCTATATATGTGAGAAGCATTCACACACACACATATTTTGCTTACGTGCTTGATTCATTAGCAATGTGAGAATATTTTTGAGAGATTAATGAAAATCTATGATTCTCTCTTGGACTTTGAAAAGTGATGAAATATTTTCTCTTATTGCTTGTATGTGTGAATGTGTGAGTCCCTTGTGAACAAATCTACTTGGTGATAATATGTGGAGCATATGTTAAGGGGGAGCTTTAGTTTATTCAACTACGTTTTCTATACGATTTGTTTGCTTAATATCTTGTTTTTTATCTCTTGTGTCCTTTGTCTATTCCTTGACAAAAAGGGGGAGAAACCTCACCATCTTTATAAGGGGAGATATCTCACCTTGGGGATCATATAAGGGGAGAAATCTCACCATGGGGAGAAAACTTCACCATGTTCAATATGGAGAGTGAGTTTTGTTCTTCTTTGTGCTTATTGGAGACTTTGTCTTAAGGGGGAGAATTCTTGTCCTAAGGGGGAGAAAAGAATTCTTACCTTATTGTGTTAAGGGTCTAAGGGAGAGCTTTATGTGATAACATTTATTCACTTGAGATAATGCATTTTTGTATGAGATAAGGGAAGTTTTATTATTTTGTTTATGTGATAATTTCTCACCATTCTTCTTTGGAAGAAGATCTCTTGTTGGTTGTTTCTTTTCTCATAGGTACTTTGAAGTTCAAGGAAGGGATTCTTGAAGACTCAAGAAGACTTGAAGACCTTTTAGTCTAGGGATCTCTTTGTAATGTGAGGTGAGAGAATGCTATCAACATTGAGTTTATTGGAGTGATCAATTTATGGTGAGGATGAGGTTTTGCCATGGAATAGCCAAAGGGGGAGATTGTAAGATCCGTTATTTGTATTGGCTTGATTCCATTGCAAAACGCTCTATATTTGTATTAGTAGTTGCTTAAGTGTTTCTTGGAAGAAAGGAGCCTCAAAGGTGAAGAAGCAACATCTTGTGCAAATATCGTCTTCAAGGGGAACATCGCATACTTGGATGCTAAGGTATCAAGATTCTTCTTCCTCTTGCAAGGCGTTAGCGCACACACACACAATTCATACATGTGTGTCCCTGCATCATAGTTCAAACATTTGGTATAACACTTTCACACACATTTAGCATGCACATGCATTTATCTCATTGTTGACAATCTTGTAGAATTGCATGTTTTCTCACTATCGCTTAGATATGGCATGCTTGTGTTGAATAGTGTTTATTTGTTTGTGTTTCTTGTGTTTTGGACTTGAACATGATCTTATTTGATTTCTTATTGAGTTCCGGTCATTTCGGTTACTCATTCGTTAAGTTTCGAGTCCATACGACGTAGTTATGCTACTTTGCATTCTCATTCGTTGAGTTGTGTTCGTCGTCATTTTCCGAGATGAATTCTCAACCATTTGTCAAAGTTTCATAGTCTTCGTCGTGCGTGAGGGAGTCACGGTTCGTAATCTGAAAACGGATTCGAATTCGGAGTTCGGATGCCCGAATACGGCTGAAGAACGCGAGAGGTGCGCGAGGAGGTTGCTCGGCCAAAAGCCAAGCAAGGGGTGGCCACGTGTGGACCACGTGTGCCACACGGCCAGAGCTCCTCTCTGGCCACGTGTGGCAACTGGTCAAAGTCCCCTCAAAAAATTGGACAATTTTGCCCCTCCTTCAATTCTTTTTAAATCCCTCCAATTCCCTCCATTTCCATGAACTTGAAGAAATTTCTGCAGAATTCTTCAACATTTTCATTTTCTTATTTTGATCATAACTCTCTCATATGAACTCGAAATTGAGTGATCCAAAAGCCAAAATTGTTGGTCTTGAAGAGAGCTACAAACCCCAAGCATTTTTAGAGTCATTTGAGTTCTTGATTTTTCACAGTTGGCAGATTTCAGTCCGAGACTCAAGTGTTGTATGTGAAACTTCTTCTCTTTCAATTTCTCTTGATCATCTCTTTGATTCTTTCTAATTGATTGTTGAAATATGTTGAGAAGTATGTTAGATCACATGCTAGGGTTATATGATTGATTGTTTTGTTGAGTTTTAGTCTTGAATCTCATTTGAGTATATTTTACTAAAACTTGACATATCTTGAAATTGATTCTAGAAATAACATACATGTTGTGCCTTATGATATTTTCTAGGTTTAATTTCATGATCTAAGAACTAGGTTTTTTAGTGTGATACATTGAATATTCATACCTTGTTCTTATTGATATACATGCTTTGATTTCTAGGTATTTTTGTGATTGATTGTTGAAAGTATATCCTAGAATGTATGTAAGCATGTTCATAGAGCTTGATTGATTATCTAGCTTTATTTGTTTGTAAGTGATTCATCTTCTTCTTACTTTCATTATTGATCATCTCTTTAAGTTTCTTATTCGATTGATGAAAAGTAATAAGAATGATGTTAATTCACATGCTTAGGTTTCTAGATACATTTTGTGATTGAGTTGTGATAGCTTTATTCTAGATTCTCTAATTGCATGTTCATAGAGTGTGTTTGATCTACTTGCTCTATTTGTTTGTGATTGCATCATATTGCTTGTGTGCACTTCACTTAGATCATCGCCTTGTGAAAGGTTGAAGTCTCTTGCAAAGTGAGTGAAGCTTTGTCTTGAGCAAGAAGACTTGGCTAGGAAAGGATTCCGGATAGCCAAGCAAGAAGCCTTAGTTAGGATCAAGAGGATCCGGATAACTAAGCAAAAGTCTTAGCAAGGAGTTGCGTACT
Source organism: Acer campestre (assembly GCA_954870605.1). Classification (NCBI taxonomy): domain Eukaryota; kingdom Viridiplantae; phylum Streptophyta; class Magnoliopsida; order Sapindales; family Sapindaceae; genus Acer; species Acer campestre. The sequence goes on along the minus strand of OX940806.1, from coordinate 2,937,830 downwards.
CCGGATGGTTGAGCTAGGGTAGCTTAACTAGGATCCTAGTGATCTAGATTGCTAAGCAAGGAAATCTTCCTAGAGGCTTTTTAGTCTTGGATAGGAAGTTGCTCTCTAGAGGTGTAGGACACATCTTGGATAGAGAGTAGGCTTTGTGAATCACTAGCCCGAGGGTTTATTAGGTTTTGATAGCTTGAAGTGGATATCATAGTGTTGATAGCTTTGAGTGTGTAAGGCCTTTTCGTATAGTGGATTTGCTTTGCCGGTGGTTGTGGATTCAACCCGTGGATGTTTCCTCTTTGAGGTTTTACCACGTAAAAATATTGTGTCTCATTTTCGCTTTATATTTCCTTATCTTCCATATGTTCACTTGTATTGATTCTATTGTATATTGATGCTTACATGAATTGATTCATATTATACAATTGTTATATCATTTCAAGTATTCATTTCATTCTTATATTCCGCATTTTTGAATATTGGAAGAATTTGGGACTATACCTATTCACCCCCCCTCTAGGTATAAAACACTATCACTTTAAAGGGAATTTCAATAAGTCCATCATTTATCTCAGGATTAAGATAGACTTTCCGATTGTCCTGATAATGAAAAGACTTTTATCTATTGACGGTTATAGATAAAGTATTTCATTGTGATCCAGTTCAATGCACCCAGTGCACTAGAATCTTTTGCTCGAAGACACTCCGATGATTTTAGACTCATCATATCTCATTTGATCCCACTCAAATGCTAGCAAAAGAATTCTACAACTTTAACAAGATAAAGGTGCCCAACCTTTAACTTAAGTTGTAAACAATATTCAAGACTAACTAAAGAATTGTGTCTACCACATACATATCCAGATGTACGAACAATTCTTCTTTTCTCATAGTCTTTAGACCTTATGATTATTTACTTTGACAATTATAATATTAAACTATAAATGCTATAAGATTTGTTTAAACCATAAATCACTTTATTAATATGAAAAAGATTGTTAATTACAATATTACACTCTTGCTATTGAGCATAATCCTAACAATATCTAGAATCAATTCCAAGTTCAATCAAGTTTAGCTAAATTTGTTCAAATGAAATCACAAACCTAGCATGTGAATTAACATCATTCTTAATACATTTCATCAATCAAATATGAAGATTAAAAGAGATGATCAAAAAACAAAGTAAGAAGAAAATGTTTCACTTACAAAAATGAACCTCGGACTGAAATAATCTCACAGAAGAAAATCATGAAGTCACTTTGCTCTAAAAATGCTTGGAGCTTGTAGCTCTCATCAAGACCAACATTTTTGGCTTTTGAATCAAGTGATTCGGAGTTGAAATGAGAAAGTTATGATTGAATCAATACATCAAAAATCATAAAGAATTTTCTGCACATTTTCTTTCTTTTGAATTTTCTTTAAGTTATGTTTGGAGGGAAGGAAAATGTTTTTAAAAGAGAGAGAGAGGGAAAGAAATTGACCAACCAACATGTGACATGTCAGCCCCACGTGTGGACTGCACGTGGCACACGTGGGCAGAGGGCCATGCTGGTCGTGTTGAAAATGCCTACAAGGTTATACTAAACAACCTAGATGGGGGGTGAATAGGTTGATACACTAGTTTTAAAAACTCTTTCGTGACTTATGTCAAAACCTTGGTGAGCATACAAATTAACCTTGAACAAGATTGTTATGAGAAAACAATTTGCACAAGTATGCTCAATTCACCACCCTTAGTCTACAAAACATATACCAAGAAAAAATATGTCTCATATACAAGTATATTTAATAAAAAGCAAATTATACAAGTTGTATTATGAATATTACAATGAAAGATCACTAAGTAAAACTTTACAACTTGATATAGAAAATTGCAAGATACAATGTTCAAACACTTACAAGATACAAGAAACAATGTTGATTTAACAAACAATGTGTGCATCTCTTTCTTTATCAATAATATTGTTAACCGTAAATTCGCTCTGGGTGAGGAATTTCAATTAACACCCTCAAACTGCTACCTGGCAGGCTGCAGCGGGGTAGGTACCTCTAGGTACCATGGTTTGTACGAGTAAAAGATTCTGGAGTGAGGTGCAGTAGGTAGGAGAAAATATCATCCCGACTGTCGGGGCTTCAAGCACATGGAGAAGATGGCGCTTGGGGGTTCCCATGTCGGAGTAAGGGTTGTGATCCCTCTCTATGGACCCCGATACCCCGCGTTCGGTACTCGGCACCCCGTGTCCCGTCCCTCATACCCCGTATCCCGAATCCCGCATCCCATACTCTTTTCTAGATCTCCATTGTGATTCCCCGACCCGGATAGCAAGCAAGCAAGTAGGATATGGGATAGGAGCTCTTCAATGATAAACTTACATACATGTGTAATAAAATAGATACGAGGGAGAGAATGACAAGTCTTTTTGATAGAAGGTGGACTGGCCTAGGGGAAAAAGCATCACGCATGATCATATGCTGAAAAACCCCTAGGTAGTATCCGGCGGAAAGAGATCATTTATATATTTATTAATAAGGCGTGCTCCGGGGAGCTTACACAAGTAGGAGAATAATACAACATAAGTGCTCCAGAGAGCTTACAATCATAGGTGGGCATATGCCCTTTTCTCTAATCAATAGAAAATAAGAGGAGAAGGAAAGAAGCTAGCCCCCAGCCGAAAAGTCCTCCTCACCGTTGAAAATCTTGTCATATATATAGGTCTTATTTCTTGTTGTTCACTCCCATAAATTCAATCCAATGACCTAGCAATTTACGGGGCGTTTCCATGTTGATAGGCGAGAAGATCGTGGGATTGATTCCCCAGAATCAAGTGATTCCTTTTAGAACTGAAAGAGTTGACTCCTCTTTAATATAGGACTCTTGAATGGCGAGAAACAAGGCAATTTCCTTGTTTACTTAAACTCTTGGTGTGGTCTAGCTCTTCCTTGGTATTTACGACCTCCTCTATTGATGTCTTGTATGCTAGGTGGTCGGGAGGAGTTTGGAGGACTAGTTACAGGGTACGGGGTACCACGGGGTACCACGGGGTCCAGCGGGGTCTGCGGGGTCCAGCGGGGTCCGCGGGGTCCACGGGGTTCTACGAGATCAGCGGGGTCCAGCGGGATCCGTGGGGTACTGCGGGATCTGCGGGGTCCAACGGGGTCCTGCGGGGTACTGCGGGATCTACGGGGTCCAGCGGGGTCCCGCGTGGTCCTGCGGGTGCGGCATCCTTCTACTGGGCTATCTAGACCACGATAAAGTGTGTTGATCTTGGTTCCTTCCAGAGGTAGCTAGATGCTTCTCGCGGCATCCCTCTATTTGGCAAGGATGGAAAATTCTTCCTTGGACCCCTGCCAAAAAAGGCGGTTAACAGAAGTCCCCCCTGACTTAAACACCGGTACGCAGTTGGGGTTGGAGTCAGGATATGTAATACTTGAAGAATTTTACTCATCCTTCTTTGTTGGTAGCCATTACTTTACTCATCCCGATCCTACTATAAGTCTGTCCTGGTAGGCAACTAAGACCACTTTAACACCAGGCTTCTTGGAGGAGGGTATTTCCCGACCAAGGCAGCAGGAGCTCCATAAGGCTATTTCTTGGTCTCGGGGCGATTCAGTAATGGAGATCCACCTGGAGGGGTCAACTCGGTCCAGGGCATCAGGAGTGCTATGAGGCTATTTCCTGGTCTCGAGGCGAAGTAAGGAACCAGGTACCCGGAGGCAGCCCGATTCTTACTGTAATCTGTCCTGGTAGGCAATTAAGGCCACTTTAGTACCAGGCTTCTCAGAGGAGGGTATTCCCCGACCGAGGCAGCAGGAGCGCCCTTAGGCTATTTCCTGGTCTTGAGGCGCTTTAACAATGGAGATCCTCTTGGCGGGGTTGGCCCCGTCCAAGGCATCAGGAGTGCTATGTAGCTTTTCCCTGGTCTCGAGGCGAAGTAAGGAACCAGGTACCTGGAGGCAACCCGATTCTTACTGTAATCTGTCCTGGTAGGCAACTAAGGCCACTTTAGCACCAGGCTTCTCGGAGGAGGGTATTCCCCGACCAAGGCTGTCCTGGTAGGCAACTAAGGCCACTTTAGCACCAGGCTTCTCAGAGGAGGGTATTCCCCGACCGAGGCAGCAGGAGCGCCCTTAGGCTATTTCCTGGTCTTTAGGCGCTTTAACAATGGAGATCCTCTTGGCGGGGTTGGCCCCGTCCAAGGCATCAGGAGTGCTATGTAGCTTTTCCCTGGTCTCGAGGCGAAGTAAGGAACCAGGTACCCGGAGGCAGCCCGATTCTTACTGTAATCTGTCCTGGTAGGCAATTAAGGCCACTTTAGCACCAGGCTTCTCAGAGGAGGGTATTCCCCGACCGAGGCAGCAGGAGCGCCCTTAGGCTATTTCCTGGTCTTGAGGCGCTTTAACAATGGAGATCCTCTTGGCGGGGTTGGCCCCGTCCAAGGCATCAGGAGTGCTCTGTAGCTTTTCCCTGGTCTCGAGGCGAAGTAAGGAACCAGGTACCCGGAGGCAGCCCGATTCTTACTGTAATTTGTCCTGGTAGGCAACTAAGGCCACTTTAGCACCAGGCTTCTCGGAGGAGGGTATTCCCCGACCAAGGCTGTCCTGGTAGGCAACTAAGGCCACTTTAGCACCAGGCTTCTCAGAGGAGGGTATTCCCCGACCGAGGCAGCAGGAGCGCCCTTAGGCTATTTCCTGGTCTTGAGGCGCTTTAACAATGGAGATCCTCTTGGCGGGGTTGGCCCCGTCCAAGGCATCAGGAGTGCTATGTAGCTTTCCTGGTATTTAGGCGCTTTAACAATGGAGATCCTCTTGGCGGGGTTGGCCCCGTCCAAGGCATCAGGAATGCTATGTGGCTCTCCTGGTCTTGACTCAGTAATGGAGATCCTCCTAGATGGTTTAACCTGGTCTAGGGCATCAGGAGTACTATGTAGCTTTCTTGGTCTTGAGGTGCTTTAATCATAGATTGGTGACCCGATCAGATTTATGAATATAGGGGTCATCGTACCCCCCTTGGGCTCGTGAGAGAGAATAGTGAGCTTTCAGTCCCTAAGTACCACGGCCAGTTTAGAGGGGGCCTGCTCGAGGTAGGCAAGAGTTTCCAACAATCATAATGGGGCTAGAGAATCCCTTGGAACGAACCAGAACTTAGGAGGCTCACTTGGGCGTTGAAGGGCCTGGTACAAAAGTGAGGAGCCTCCTACATGATGCTGGTCCAGAAGCTTGCTAGGGCATCAAGAAGTACCTAACTGTTGAAATGAGGCTCTGGACTCCACTCGAACGAACCGGAACCTAAGAGGCTCACTTGGGCGTTGAAGGGCCCGATACTAAAGTGAGGAGCCTCCTACATGATGCTGGTCCAGAAGCTTGCTAGGGTATCAAGAAGTACCCGGCGGCTGAAATGAGGCTCTGGACTCCACTCGAACGAACCGGAACCTAGGAGGCTCACTTGGGCGTTGAAGGGCCCGATACTAAAGTGAGGAGCCTCCTACATGATGCTGGTCCAGAAGCTTGCTAGGGCATCAAGAAGTACCTAGCGGCAGAAATGAGGCTCTGGACTCCACTCGAACGAACCGGAACCTAGGAGGCTCACTTGGGCATTGAAGGGCCCGATACTAAAGTGAGGAGCCTCCTACATGATGCTGGTCCAGAAGCTTGCTAGGGCATCAAGAAGTACCCAGCGGCTGAAATGAGGCTCTGGACTCCACTCGAACGAACCGGAACCTAGGAGGCTCACTTGGGCGTTGAAGGGCCCGATACTAAAGTGAGGAGCCTCCTACAATGCTTTGTTTCCAAAATCCCGCGTAGAATTTCTAGGCTGACCTTTGGGTAGTAAAATGGCCATAACTCCTTAAAGAAAAATCAAAATCACAAACCGCAAAATTCTACGGAAAGCTAACTTCCGTACCTTTTGAACCATATAGGGTGCAAAAGCCAGTTCCTTCTGAGATGATACAGTTTAATTCTTGAAGTTGACCCATCAGCAGATGCTGCCCGCGTAGAAATTCTGGCTGACCTTCGGGTAGTAAAATGGTCATAACTCCTTCAAGAAAACTCAAAATCACAAACCGCAAAATTCTACGGAAAGCTAACTTCCGTACCTTTCGAACCATATAGGGCACAAAAGCCAGTTCCTTCTGAGATGATACAGTTTAATTCTTGAAGTTGACCCATCAGCAGATGCTGCCCGCGTAGAAATTCTGGCTGACCTTCGGGTAGTAAAATGGTCATAACTCCTTCAAGAAAACTCGAAATCACAAACCGAAAAATTCTACGGAAAGCTAACTTCCGTACCTTTCGAACCATATAGGGCGCGAAAGCCAGTTCCTTCTGAGATGATACAGTTTAATTCTTGAAGTTGACCCATCAGCAGATGCTGTTTTCTCAGGCTTGATCGAAAATCTTCCAAATTGCTTACAATTATCTTCTAGGACTTAAATAGCTGAGAACTAGGAGCTTTGGAAGAGTGGATCCGATGTCATGAGGGGATCCGTATGTAGAAGTGCTAGTTCGGTGGATCTGTTGGATAGGAAATCTACCGGTAACGAAGCTGCTATAATGGAGCTCCACAAGTATATGAGCAGGTTTGTTTCGTAAGGGCAGCATAGTAGGCCGGCTCCACTAGGAGTCCCACACATTATATTTGCTCCACATCAAACAAAAGTTGTTAATTGAAAAAGTGAACACCACTCGTGGTGCGCATGTAGTATATACAAACATGGAGAAAGGGTAAACCGCATGAATAATATGCCAAGAATAATGACTCTATCATCTCGATAGTAGAAGGTTAAGCTTGCATGGCAATAGATTAGTTAGATCTCATGGAGCTACATCAAGATGCACTCCGCATGTTCAACGTATTTAAGTAGCAACATATATAAAGCGAAATATCAACCGAGTATAATAGGCGTTGATTTAGTCCACATGATTCATGCAAATTTTTTATAAAATCATACAAGTAATAAAGGAACTATCAGGGTGAAATAAAGTTTCATGGCATCATGACATCGAGGAGTTGGCATACAATGAACATAGCAAGGGGATGCGTTAAATCATGTGTAGTTTTAATAAGTAAAAGATAAAGAAACATACGCTCATGTAGAGACAAGGAAGCCACGTTGGTCTAGTGAACTTCCCACAGACGGCGCCAAAATGTTAACCGTAAATTCGCTCTGGGTGAGGGATTTCAATTAACACCCTCAAACTGCTACCTGGCAGGCTGCAGCGGGGTAGGTACCTCTAGGTACCATGGTTTGTACGAGTAAAAGATTCTGGAGTGAGGTGCAGTAAGTAGGAGAAAATATCATCCCGACTGTCGGGGCTTCAAGCACATGGAGAAGATGGCGCTTGGGGGTTCCCATGTCGGAGTAAGGGTTGTGATCCCTCTCTATGGACCCCGATACCCCGCGTTCGGTACTCGGCACCCCGTGTCCCGTCCCTCATACCCCGTATCCCGAATCCCGCATCCCATACTCTTTTCTAGATCTCCATTGTGATTCCCCGACCCGGATAGCAAGCAAGCAAGTAGGATATGGGATAGGAGCTCTTCAATGATAAACTTACATACATGTGTAATAAAATAGGTACGAGGGAGAGAATGACAAGTCTTTTTGATAGAAGGTGGACTGGCCTAGGGGGAAAAAGCATCACGCATGATCATATGCTGAAAAACCCCTAGGTAGTATCCGGCGGAAGGAGATCATTTATATATTTATTAATAAGGCGTGCTCCGGGGAGCTTACACAAGTAGGAGAATAATACAACATAAGTGCTCCAGAGAGCTTACAATCATAGGTGGGCATATGCCCTTTTCTCTAATCAATAGAAAATAAGAGGAGAAGGAAAGAAGCTAGCCCCCAGCCGAAAAGTCCTCCTCACCGTTGAAAATCTTGTCATATATATAGGTCTTATTTCTTGTTGTTCACTCCCATAAATTCAATCCAATGACCTAGCAATTTACGGGGCGTTTCCATGTTGATAGGCGAGAAGATCGTGGGATTGATTCCCCAGAATCAAGTGATTCCTTTTAGAACTGAAAGAGTTGACTCCTCTTTAATATAGGACTCTTGAATGGCGAGAAACAAGACAATTTCCTTGTTTACTTAAACTCTTGGTGTGGTCTAGCTCTTCCTTGGTATTTACAACCTCCTCTATTGATGTCTTGTATGCTAGGTGGTCGGGAGGAGTTTGGAGGACTAGTCACAGGGTACGGGGTACCACGGGGTCCAGCGGGGTCCGGCGGGGTACTGCGGGGTCCAGCGGGGTCCAGCGGGATCTGCGGGGTCCAGCGGGGTCCTGCGGGATCCGCGGGGTACTGTGGGATCTGCGGGGTCCAGCGGGGTCCCGCGTGGTCCTGCGGGTGCGGCATCCTTCTACTGGGCTATCTGGACCACGATAAAGTGTGTTGATCTTGGTTCCTTTCAGAGGTAGCTAGATGCTTCTCGCGGCATCCCTCTACTTGGCAAGGATGGAAAATTCTTCCTTGGACCCCTGCCAAAAAAGGCGGTTAACAAATATGTTTACAAGGATGTGAGAAATTTAAGATCATAAACAAGCTATATAGAACAAACATACAAATATAAAGAGATAGAGATAGAGACATTTGACACATTGATTTTTACGTGGTAAACCTCCAAAGAGGAAACATCCACGGGTTGAATCCACAACCACCGGCAAAGCAAATCCACTATATGAAAAGGACATACACACTCAAGGCTATAAACACTATGATATCCACCTCAAGCTATCAAATTCTAATCTACCCTCGGGCTAGTGAATCACTAAGCCTACACCCTATCCAAGGTGTGTCCTACACCTCTAGGAAGCAACTTTCTATCTAATGCTCTCAAGCCTTTAGGAAGATTTCTTTGCTTAGCTATCTAGATCACAAGGATCCTAGTCAAGCTTCCCTAGCTCAACCATCCGGAGTACCACACTCCTAGCTAAGACTTTTGCTTGGCTATCTGGAACACTTTTCTAGCCAAGTCTTCTTGCTTAAATTGAAGCTTCACTCACTCTAAGATGAGACTTCCACCTTTTGCAAGGCAAATGATCTAAGTGATGCAAATGATGTAAACACATGCAACAAAGAATATATGATCAATACATCCTATAAAAACTAGAAATAATCAATAAGCACAAAATGTATATTTTTCTAGTTTATGATTCAAAACATGACACCATACAAAATGATGCATGAGTATATGAAATGTATGGATAAGGTACACTCCATGAAGATCTAGACATAGGCAATAAAGCACACAAAACAAGGTTGTCTAGACCTTAAACATGAACAATAATCTAGAGCGTGCAAAACACCTAAAACATGCCAAATCCTAGATTCTATTCATGTTACTAAAGCTTGAAAAAAAACATGATCATTAAGCATATATTCAAGACTTTAGAACACAAACAACAAAAATGCTAGAATTATAACATATGATCAACAAATATTCTAGCAAGTATTTAGAACAAGGATATAATTAAATGATCAATTAAATCCTAGAAAGCTCTAAACACAAAATCAAATATGCTAATCCTAAATATGTTCAATTAAGAATCAAAGCACATTTCAAGGATTATTAATCATAAAATGATTCAATCAAGTCACAAATAATCCTAGATATCAAACTAATCACAATACAACTCTCAATCATGTGAAAAACATAGAATCAAAGAAACTAGTTCACATATGTCTCTAATTAGACTTTTGATTAGGTTTGATTGTGAAGCTATCTTTCTCAACAACATTCAAAATACATACACATACATATAGAAGAAGAAACCCCAAGCAAATTGAAAGGTTATAAAAGAAGAAATGTCAAAGATATGAACACTACCTTGCAATCACGAGCTGGTTCGTTTTTCACAGTGAAACCACCACAAAAGTCAATCAAACAGCTACAAGACCACATGGAAGAGGTAGAGGACTCGATTACAAAAAATCTCCAACTTGAATCACTCAAATCTGACTTCGTATGAGAAAGTTATGGTGTTTGAAAGTTGAGAAAAATTGGAGAGAAAATTCTGGTGAGATTTCAAGCTTTTCTTCTTCGTTGTGAAAATATGAGGGAATGGAAATATTTAAAAGGAAGCAAGAGAGAGAAAATAGATCAGCCAACCACAGCATGCCACATCAGCTCCATGTGTGGCATACGTGGACAAAGGGCCATGCTGGCCATGTGGCACATGTGGCCAACAAGCTTGGCCGTTGGCCTCACTTGTTCATCCCGCGCTCCGCTCGCGTTCTTCGGCCATATCCGAGCCTCCGAACTCTGATATCGAATCCATTTTCAGATTATAAATTGTGACTCCCTCACACACAACAAAAACTAAAAAACTTTGACAAAAGGTTGAGAATTCATCTCGGAAAACGAAGACGAACACAACTCAACGAATGAGAACGAAAAGTAGCATAGCTACATCGTTTGGACTCGAAATCAAATGTATGAGTAACCGAAATGACCGGGACTCAATAAGAAATCATAAGAGATCATAAGAGATCATGTTCAAGTCCAAAAACAATAAAATGTAAACATATAAGCATAATTTCACACATGTATGCCGTTTCCTAGACATAGTCTTAGAACATGCAATTCTACAATGTATGAGAATTTGAGTTCAATGCATGAGCATGTAAAAACATGTGAATGTACTATATAAATGTTGCACAAAAATGCAGGGACATGTATAAATGACTTGTGTTTGTGTGCCTTAACGCCTTGCAAGGGGAAGAAGAATCTTGATACCTTAGCATCTAAGTGCGCACTTTTCCTCTTGAAGACGATATTTGCATGAGAGGTTGCTTCTTCACCTTGGAAGCTTCTTTCTTCCAAGAATCACCTAAACAACAACTAATACAAATATAGAGTTTTGTAATGGAATCAAGCCAATACAAATAAAGGATCTTACAATCTCCCCCTTTGGCTATTCCATGGCAAAACCTCATCCTCACCATACATTGATCACTCCAATAAACTCAATGTTGATAGCATTCTCTCATCCTTACATTACAAAGAGATCCCTAGACTAAAAGGTCTTCAAGTCTTCTTGAGTCTTCCAGAATCCCTTCTTTGAACTTCAAAGTACTTATGAGAAAAGAAGCAAACCAACAAAAGATCTTCTACCAAAGAAGAATGGTGAGATATTATCACATAAATAAATAATAAAAACTTCCCTTATCTCATACAAAAAAATGCATTATCTCAAGCGTATAAATGTTTCCACATTAAAAGCTCTCCCTTAAATCCTTAACACAATAAGGCGAGAATTCTCCCTCTTAAGACAAAGTCTCCAATAAGCACAAAGAGGTACAAAACTCACACAATTGGAACATTTCTCCATATTGAACATGGTGAGGTTTCTCCCCTTTTATGGTGAGATTTCTCCCCCTTTTTGTCAAGGAATAGACAAAGGGCACAAGAGATAAAGAACGAGATATTAAGCAAACAAATGGTATAGAAAGCGTAGTTGAATAAACTAAAGCTCCCCCTTAACATATACTCCATATATTATCACTAAGTAGATTTGTTCACAAGGGACCATGAATTACAAAAGCATAAATTTTACTCTCAAGCACATGGGTCATATCTACCAAGTACAACAATTGCATGAACAATCATATCAACCCCAAATATGAAGGAATTGGTATCAACAACAATCATCTCAACCCCATTCAAGAAGAGATTTAATTACAACCACAATGTAAGATCCTTTATTTGTATTGGCTTGATTCCATTGCAAAACTCTCTTTATTTGTATTAGTTATTGCTTTGGTAATTCTTGGAAGAAAGATGCCTCAAAGGTGAAGAAGCAACATCTTGTGCAAATTTCGTCTTCAAGGGGAACATCGCTTTCTTGGATGGCATAAGCGCACACACACACAATTCATACATGTGTGTCCCTACATCATTGTTCAAACATTTGTTATAACACTTTCACACACATTTAGTATGCACATGCATTTATCTCATTGTTGACAATCTTGTAGAATTGCATGTTTTCTAATTATCGCTTAAATATGGCATGCTTGTGTTGCATAGTATTTATTTGTTTGTGTTTCTTGTGTTTTGGATTTGAACATAATCTTATTTGATTCCTTATTGAGTTCCGGTCATTTCGGTTACTCATACATTTAGTTTTGAGTCCATACGACGTAGTTATGCCTCTTTGCATTCTCATTCGTTGAGTTGTCTTCATCGTGGTTTTTTAAGATGATTTCTCAACCTTTTGTCAAAGTTTCATAGTCTTCATTGTGCGTGAGGGAGTCACAGTTTGTAATCCAAAAATGGATTCAACTTCGGAGTTCAGAGGCCCGAATATAGTCGAAGAACGTGGGAGGTGCACGAGAGGGGTGTGCATGGCCAAAGGCCATGCCTTGGTCACCCCGTGGGATGGCCTTGTGACCCAAGGCAAGAGCAACCCTCTAGTCTCGTGGGCCACATGTTCCCCACATTGGGATTGTGACATGTCACCTTTTGATTGGTCACTTCTTCCTTCTCTTGAAATCTTTTAAAACTCCTCAATTCCCTCTCATTCATTCTAAGGAGAAAAACTTGAAAAAGAAGAACTCCAGAAAATCTCTCAATTTTTGTTTTCTTATTTCAATCATAACTTTTTCATACGAACTTGAAATTGAGTAATCCAAAAGCCAAAAATGTTGGTCTCGATGAGAGCTACAAACCCAATCATTTTTTGTCTTAGTTGACTTCATCATTATTCCCAGTCGTCTGATTTCAGTCTGATATTCAATTGTTGTATGTGAAACTTCTTCTCTTTCAATTTCTCTTGATCATCTCTTTGATTCTTTCTAATTGATTGTTGAAATATGTTGAGAAGTATGTTAGAACGTATGCTAGTGTTATATGATTAATTGATTGACTGAGTTTTAGCTTTGTGATTTCATTTGAACATATTTAGCTAAACTTGATTGAAATTGAAATTGAAATTGATTCTAGATATGACATATATGATGTGCCTCATGATATTTTCTAGGTTTAATTTCATGATCTAAGAACTAAGATTCTTGTGTGATATATTGAATACTCATATCTTGTTCTTATTGATTCACATGCTTTGATTTCTATGTACATTTGTGATTGATTGTTGATAGAATATCCTAGAATGTCTCTAAGCATGTTCATATAGCTTTATTGATCATCTAGCTTTATTTGTTTGTGATTTGCATCATTTGCATCTCTTAGTTCATTGCCTTGTAATAGGTTGAAGTCTCTTGCAAAGTGAGTGAAGCTTTGTATTCAGCAAGGAGTCTTGGCTAGGAATGAGTTTTGGATAGCCAAGCGAAAGTCTTAGCAAGGAGTTGTGTACTTCGGATAGTTGAGCTTCGATAGCTTGAATAGGATCCTAGTGATCTAGGTTGCTAAGCGAGGAAATCTTCCTAGAGGCTTAAGAGCATTGGATAGGGAGTCGCTCTCTAGAGGTGTAGGACACATCTTGGATAGAGAGTAGGCTTTGAGAATCACTAGCCCGAGGGCTGATTAGGATTTGATAGCTTGAAGTGGATATCATAGTGTTGATAGCTTCGAGTGTGTAAGTCATTTTCGTATAGTGGATTTGCTTTGCCAGTGGTTATGATATCAACCCGTGGATGTTTCCTCTTTGAGATTTTACCACGTTAAAATAACTTGCGTCTCATTTTCGCTTTTAGTTTTTGTTATCTTCCATATTCTACTTGTATTGATTCTCTTATATATTGATGTTTCACATGTATTGATTCTGTTAACCGCCTTTTTTGGCAGGGGGTCCAAGGAAGAATTTTTCATCCTTGCCAAGTAGAGGGATGCCGCAAGAAACATCTAGCTACCTCTGAAAGGAACCAAGATCAACACACCTATCTATTTATCGTGGTCTAAATAGCCAAGTAGAGGGATGCCGCACCCGCAGGACCCCGCTGGACCCCGCAGTACCCCGCTGGACCCCGATATCCCGCGGTACCCGGTAGTACCCCACAGGACCCCGCTGGACCCCGCAGGACCCCGCTGGAACCCGATACCCCGCGGTACCCAGTAGTACCCGGCAGGACCCCACTGGACCCCGCAGTACCCCGATACCCCACGGTACCCGGTAGTACCCCGCAGTACCCCGCAGGACCCCGCGGTACCCCGGTACCCCACGGTACCCCGCAGTACCTCGTAGTGCCCCACAGTACCACGTACCCTGTAACTGGTCCTCAAAACTCTTCCCGACCACCTAGCATAGAAGGCATCAACAAAGGAGGTCGTAAGGCACCATCTGTCAGATTACCAAGGAAGAGCTAGACCACACCAAGATCAAGTTTAAGTATACAAGGAAATTGCCTTGTCCCCGCCATTCAAGAGTCCTATATTAAAGAGGAGTCAACTCTTTAAGTTCAAAAAGGAATCACTTGATTCTGGAGAATCAATCCCACGATCTTCTCGCCTATCAACGTGGAACGCCCCATAAATTGCTAGGTCATTGGATTGAATTTAGGGGAGTGAACAACAAGAAATAAGACCTATATACATACATGACATGACATTCGAGTGAGAGGTCCTCCTTTTTCCCAAAAAGACATGCAGCTTCTTCCCCAACAAACAAGGCTTCCTTCTCCTCTTGTTTTCTATTGATTAGAGAAAAGGGCATATGCCCACCTATTATTGTAAGCTCTCCGAAGCATTTATGTTGTGTGATTCTCCTACTTGTGTAAGCTCCACGGAGCACGCCTTATTGATAAATATATAAATGATCTCTCTCCACCGGATACTACCTAGGGGTTTTTCAGCATATGATCATGCATGATGCTTTTTCCCCCTAGGCCAGTCCATCTTCTGTCAAAAAGACTTGTCATTCTCTCCCTCGTATTTATTTTATTACACATGTATGTAAGTTTATCATTGAAGAGCTCCTATCCCATATCCTACTTGCTTGCTTGCTATTCGGGTCGGGGAATCACAATGAAGATCTAGAAAAGAGTATGGGATGAAGGATTCGGGATACGGGTTATGAGGGACAGGATACGGGGTACCGAGTACCGAGTATGGGATACGGGGTTACAAAGAGGGATCACAGTCCTTACTCCAACATGGGAACCCCAAGCGCCATATCTTCTCCAATGCGTGAAGTCCCGATAGACGGGGTGATTTTTCTCCTACTTACTACACCTCACTCCAGAATTTTTACTCGTATAAACCAAGGTACCTAGAGGTACCTACCCCGCTGCAGCCTACTAGGTAGCAGTTTGAGGGTGTTAGTTGAAATTCCTCACCCAGAGCGAATTTACGGTTAACAGATTCTTTATATACAATTGTTATATCATTTCAAATATTCATTTCATTCTTATATTCCGCATTTTTGAATATTGGAAGAATTTGGGATTATACCTATTCACCACCCCCTACCCCCTCCCTCTAGCTATATTATACACTATTGTTTGAAGGGAATTTCACACAACTACTATCACTCTAAGCAAGGAGGAATTTTCTACAAGTACAATCAATATAATTGATTACAACCACAATTACTATCACTTTAAGCAAGGAGGAATTTTTTGCAACCATAATCAATTAACTTGATTACAACCACAATTACTATCGACCCCAAACAAAGAGGAACTCATTGCAATTATAATCAATTAAATTGATTATAACTACAATTACTATCAACCCCATACAAAGAGGAACTCATTGCAATTACTCTCTTATCAACCTCAAGAATGAAGAAATTTATTGCAATCTCAACTACTATACAACCCCAAATAAGAAGAAGGTGATTGCAAACACATTCATACAATTATTACAAAAAGATTCATGCATTAATAATGATCAAACATAAAAAGACATATATCATTATTAAGAATCATCATGCATATCAAGACATGAAATAACATCTTCAAGATTCAACATATCAACCAAAACAATATGCCAACATTTATCAAATCGAAGCATGTGAACATATCATAAAAGAGAACAAAGCCTAGCAAACTATGCTCCCCCTTGATAAGAACTCTATCTAAGATCAATATAGAAAATTTATTCACAATAAAATCCACACAATCACACATTCTAGAAATAAGAGAAAATATTTCATCACTTTTCAAAGTCCAAGAGAGAATCATAGATTTTCATTAATCTCTCAAAAATATTCTCATATTGCTAATGAATCAAGCACATAAGCAAAATATGTGTGTGTGTGTGTGTGTGTGTGTGAATGCTTCTCACATATATAGTAGGAGTAATTGTGATATCAACATGCAAAACATTTCCACACCTATCCAACTAAAACATTTCAAAAATTAGGTCAAACTGATATTCATCCGGGTTTTTTACTTTAAAAGAATAGTTATCAACATATGAGCGTGTGTGTGCATGTGGCTCGTTTTCCCGTTTCTTTTTGTCAACCCGAGCTTTTCACAATTCTCAACTATACACCATTAAGCCTTTTGTTTTTCATTTCTTTTAGGCTTAGAATCAAAGATTTTTTTTTTAATGATTCTTTTCAACGCTTCTTTGATTTTTCTAACAAAAATATATACACCTCTTACCGGCTTTCACTCATCACAAAGGCGAAGCCCTTTCCAACATTGGGTGGCTTCACAACCAATGTGTGTAGCCCTTTCCAAGAGGGTGCTCGTTGAATACTATTGTAAGGATTCCCATTGTTGATTGGCTTATTTCGTAGACAAACCACATATTGGGGGTTTGAATTGTAAGGGTAGTTAGGTGATTGAAGATCATGCTCAAAGGCCCTTTTCAAGACCTCAAGAGAAGAAGCACTCCAAAGGTATAATTCTTAGTGTTTCTTACAATGAAGAGAAATAGATGCACACACACACAACACTTGCATAATTCTTATTCTTGAATGTGTTGTGTCTTTATTGTGTGTATGCATGAATTGCTCATTTAATCTCTCTTCATTCTTGTCCATATGGGTGCATCTTGCTTGGAATTACACATCATATTTTTCTTTTTAGGAAACAAAATCAGGTGCAATTTTGCGCCCTGTTCTGCGGCCAAGGCCGCAGAAATAAGGGCGCAGAATGAGGATCAGAATTCATACTCACTGTCCTCTTTTCTGCGCCCTTGGTTTTTGCGTTTAGGGGCCGCAAAATTTGTCAGGTGCATTTTTGCGCCCTTGTTCTGCGGCCAAGGGCGCAGAACAAGGGCGCAGAATCGGCGGTCTTGTGCATTTTGTTCAAAACGACACCACTTCACTTTGGCACACTATATAAGTATCATCTTCTTCCTAGCTCGGGAAAGTGAGCTCAAAATCAGACCTTAGAGTGAGAAACTCAAACCCTAGAGAGAGAAAGCTTCAATCTTGCTTCTTTAACTCTCCAAACCCAAAACCCATGTGCATCTAACATGTTTCATGCATCAATCTTCCATGGGTCTTCTTCATTTATGACTTGGTAAGTAGAACAAACTCAACATCTTCATTTATTGTTCTATCTTAGTCAAGACATGTCTTTTATTGCTTAGTTTAGCAAATCTTCACTCTTATTGCATATTTAGTGAAGTTATGACATGATTGGGTTTTGTTTGTGGTAGCTTACATGATTAGGATGATTTTCCCTAAATAGCTAACCCTAGAACATTCTTGTACAATTGGTTGATGATTAGGTTGATAGATTAATGTTTATTTATCTAGTCAAGCTTAATTGAATGTTCTTGTGGATTTAATTGACAATTATGTTGTTAGAAATTCTCTACAACTAATTGAGTTCACATGTTTGGACATGTTGACATTGTTTGATAGCTAGGATTGTTTTGTGATTGATAACATCTAGCTAAGCTTTATGATATGTCATTTAGCTTTTGATATCTAGGATTGATTTCATTGATATATCATCATTCTAGGTAAGCATATAGAGTTGCCTTGCTCTTGTTGCATTTTGAGTATTTCATATATTCACTTAGGTTGTTTTCTCTTCATTGAGAACTAAGTCTTGTGTTGCTTCCGGGATTAGGTTGCATAAATCACAAGCATTGGGACTAGGTTCACTTATACCGGGATTAGGTAGGTGTGTGATTACTTCCGGGATTAGGTTGTAATCGTTTTACACATTTAGTGGATTCGAGGTTCAAGTGTGGCTCACTTACATAGCCCGTGGTTTTTCCCGTGAGGGTTTCCACGTAAATATCAAGTGTCTTTTAATTTCCGCACCATATTACACTTGCTATTGTATTTTGACTAGTGGAGGGTATTTTCGTAATCTTGACCATTAACGAAAATTTGGTAAAATTGGGTAAAATCTATTCACCCCCCCTCTAGATTAATATTGAACACACCATAATTTGTTTCAATTGGTATCAGAGCGGGTTCCTAGATATACATAGGTGATCCTTGCTCATTTTGGTGTGTTTTGCATTTGTGTGATTTTTTGTTCATTCATACATTTTGCATTCATTTCATTTCATTCATAAACACAATGAGTGGAAACGGTGGTAGCAACGAGGGGGCTTCTAGCACGCGTCCTCCTCTTCTCACCGGATTGAATTACTCCTCATGGAAATGGAAGATGGAATCCTACATATGTCAACTTCATGACCGAGCATGGATGTCGGTTGAAGATGGATATGATCTTCCCATGATGACTCCTACAGGTGGAGGAGAAGAAGTTTTGAAGCCTAAGGCACAATGGAGTGCACAAGAATTTGAGGCGTCAAAATGGAATAGGAAGGCTATGCATGCCATCCTATGTGCCATGGATGAGAATCAATACAAGTTGATTCAAAACACTAGGGTTGCTAAGGAGGCATGGACAATCCTAGAAGTTGCTCATGAGGGAACCGAAGTTGTGAAGGACTCCAAGCTTCAAGTTCTCCAAACTCAATTTGAGATGCTCAAGATGGAGGAGAATGAGTGCTTCAACGACTTCGAGATCAAGTTGATGGACATAGTCAACCAAAGTCATCAACTTGGTGATCCTTATTCGGATAGGAGGATTAAACAAAAGATTATGAGATCCTTACCGGATAGGTTTGAGTCAAAGGTGACGGCTTTAGAAGAAAATAGTGGATATAAGGATATGAAGCCGAGTGAAGTCATTGGAAGACTTCTAGCCTATGAGTCTAGGAAGGGTCCTAGCACTACTCCTCCTAAAAAGCAAAAGGGTATTGCTTTGAAAGCTTCTAAGGATGAAAAGGAGGTGAAGAATGACTCGGATGAAGACATGGCCTTGTTTGTGAAAAGATTCAACAAGGTTATGAAGTTTGGAAAGAAGGGATTTGGTTTTAGAGGCCAAGACAAGAAAAAGGTTCCCTTCAAGAAGTTTGAACCAAGGCAAGAGAGGACCGAAAGGAAAGGGGTCCGTTGCTTTGAGTGTGGCGGGATTGGTCACTTTGCTCCCGAATGTGCTAATCACAAGGAAAAGAAGAAGGGAAAAGTGATGGCCGCCACTTGGAGTGGAAGTAGTGATGACTCCAATGAAGAAGATGATTCTTCGGATGATGAAGACATCATGGCTAACTTCCTAGCTTTTGCCTCTTCTCACAAAAGCAAAAGTGGTAGTGAAAAAGAGGAAGAGAGTCAAAGGGAAAGTGACTCTAGTGAAGATGACTCCGATGCTAACTCCACTAATGGATATGTGGAGAAAGAAGTGTTAGTTGAATATCTTAAGGAGTTTAGGAGCTTAGAGATGAAAACCACTAAGAAGATCAAGATGTTGAGAGAAGAAAATCTTGAGCTTTCATCTCACAATGATCTCCTAAGTGAAGAAGTGGAAAGACTTAAGAAGAGAGAAGATAAGCTAAAAGAGGAGTTAGCTTTATCTAGGAGGAATGAAGAAGGTTTGAAGAGGGAGCTTGTTGAAGCTAAGAAGTCACTTACTAGGATGGACTCTAGCACCAAAAAATTAGATCACTTGCTTGGTGTTGGAAAGAGTCCATGTGACAAGAGAGGTCTTGGGTTTGAAGATTGTCAAGAGACCACCTCCTCTAAGAAGACCGTGTTTGTTAAGAGCTTGGGCAACATAGAAGCTTCTCCGGTGCACACTCCTAGGAAGAAAATAGATCTAGGACAAAGCTCAAAAAGTGCACAAGTGAAGGTTGCACCAAGGAGACAACCTCAAGCCAACATTCCTCATCTATTGGCTCAAAAAGGGAAGCAAGATAGACCGGTTCAACAAAGAAGATGGATTGAACCCTCTCAACCACAAAGACATAGGAAGACTTCCATGCAAGCTCAAAGACAAGGTATGATTCCTCAATTCATTCCAATTTGTCACTTTTGTGGTTTTAATGGTCACATAAGACCAAATTGCTTTCGATATATTAAAATGTGTAGAACTAGAAGCATGATTGAGAAGAGAAAGACTAGAGCCAAGATGCATGTTCCTAGGAATGATATGACTAATTTGCATGATCCTAGGACATCTAGAGCCCATGTACCAAAGACCATTAAGAAAGAAAATGTTGTTCTTAAATGGATTAGGAAGAATGAAAATGTTTGCCATGTTGCACAAATTGCCTTGAAGGCAAATTCTTCTAATCTTTGGTATCTTGATAGTGGGTGCTCTAGGCACATGACGGGAAACAAGAGTTTCTTTGAGACTCTTGTTATGGAGGAAGGAGGAAATGTCACTTTTGGTGATGGATCCAAAAAGAAAGTCATAGGGAAAGGAACCATCTCCGTTCCCGGATTGCCCTCCTTATCCAATGCTTTACTTGTTGATGGCTTGAAAGCCAATTTGATTAGCATTTCTCATCTTAGTGATGAAGGATATTCAGTCTTGTTTAACAAAGAGAATTGCTCTATCTTAAAGCCCGATGGACAAACCTTATTGAAAGGTATGAGATCTAGCGACAATTGCTATTGTCTTGAAGCTAGAATAGTCTCAAACAATGTGTCCAAGGATGAGCAAATTGAGTTGTGGCATGAAAGACTTGGCCACATGAACTTTCGGGATCTACGGACCCTTGGAAAGTTTGAATGTGTGCGTGGCCTCCCTAAGCTTGGGAAGAAAGCCAATGGTATTTGTGGTCCTTGTCAACAAGGAAAACAAACTAAAAGCATGCATAAAAAGGGCAAGTATCTCTCCACCAAGGAGCCTCTAGAGCTTCTCCATATGGATCTTATGGGTCCTATGCAAACCGAGAGCTTGGGTGGAAAGAGATACATTTTTGTTTGTGTAGATGATTTCTCTAGGTTCACATGGACATATTTTCTTAGAGAAAAATCCGAAACTTTTGATAAGTTTAAAATGCTTTGTACTAAACTTCAAAATGAAATGAATTCTAACATTAAAAGCATAAAACGGATTAGAAGTGACCATGGGAGGGAATTTGAGAATGCTTCTTTTGAAACCTATTGTGATAGTATAGGTATCTCCCATGAGTTTTTGGCTCCTAGAACACCTCAACAAAATGGAGTTGTTGAGAGGAAAAATAGGGTCCTTCAAGAGATGGCCCGTGTGATGTTGCTTAGCAACAATGTGTCTAGGAATTTATGGGCCGAAGCCATCAACACGGCTTGCTACATAGGAAATAGAGTTTTCCTAAGGCCCGGTACTAGGAATACCTCCTATGAGTTATGGAAAGGCAAAAGGCCAAATGTTAGCTACTTCCACACATTTGGAAGCAAATGCTACATTTTAAATGACCGAGATCAACTTGGCAAATTTGATGCTAAGAGTGATGAAGGTATCTTTATTGGCTATGCCTTGAATAGTAGAGCCTATAGAGTTTTCAATAAGAAAACTCTAAGTGTTATGGAATCATCTAATGTTGTATTTGATGATGAAAGGCTCAAGTGTAGTAATCATGAGGAGGAGGTTATTCTTAGTGATGATTCTCCTTTGGAGAAGGTTGTTGTGACTCCTAATGTGGGGACATCCAATGTTGTTGAAAATGACACACAACCTATTGATAGAGTTCCTAACTTGGACTCTAATGAACCCGCTCCATGGGTTAGAAGACTCCATAACAAAGAGGATGTTATTGGAGATGTGAATGAGGGTGTTAGGACTAGAAGGCAAATAGCTAATCGTATTAGCTTCACATGCTACACCTCTCAAATAGAACCCAAAAAGATTGATGAAGCTCTAAATGATGAGTTTTGGGTTCTTGCCATGCAAGAAGAGCTAAACCAATTCGAAAGGAATGAGGTTTGGACTCTAGTTCCTAGGCCTAAGACCACTAATGTCATAGGCACAAAATGGATATATAGGAACAAATCCGATGAGGATGGCAACGTAGTGCGTAACAAGGCTAGACTTGTTGCACAAGGGTACTCTCAAATTGAGGGTATCGACTTTGAGGAGACTTTTGCTCCCGTTGCCCGCCTAGAGTCCATTAGGCTTCTCTTGTCCATCTCTTGTGTGCACAAGTTCAAATTGCACCAAATGGACGTTAAGAGTGCCTTCCTAAATGGCTTCTTGCAAGAGGAAGTGTTTGTTGAGCAACCCAAGGGGTTTGTGGATGCACACCACCCCAACCATGTCTATCGCCTCAAGAAGGCTCTTTATGGGTTGAAACAAGCACCGAGGGCTTGGTATGAGCGCCTCACTCAATTTCTTGTCAACAATGACTACACAAGAGGTAGTGTTGACAAGACACTATTCATCAAGAAAGACAATGATGAGCTTTTTATAGCTCAAATATATGTTGATGATATAGTGTTTGGATCCACCAACAACACCAAAGTCCAACAATTTGTTGATGTTATGTCTCATGAATTTGAGATGAGCCTTGTTGGTGAGCTTAGTTACTTCCTAGGTTTGCAAATTAGGCAATTAAGTGATGGGATCTTCATATCCCAAGCCAAATATGCCAAAAACCTAGTGAAGAAGTTTGGTCTTGAGAAAGCCAAACATTGTAACACACCCATGAGCACCACTTTGAAACTAAGCAAAGATGCTAGTGGTAAAAGTGTAGAACAAACACTTTATAGGGGTATGATAGGAAGCTTGCTTTATTTGACCGCAAGTAGGCCCGACATATCCTTTAGTGTGGGTGTGTGTGCTAGGTACCAATCTGATCCCAAGGAGTCCCATCTCTCTTGCGTCAAGAGAATCATTCGATTTGTGAATGGGACTTCTAACTATGGGATTTGGTACTCATTTGACACTAATGCTAGTCTTGTAGGCTTTAGTGACGCGGATTGGGCCGGAAATTGTGATGATAGGAAAAGTACATCGGGCGGTTGCTTTTTCCTTGGAAACAATCTTGTTTCTTGGTTTTGCAAGAAGCAAAACTCAATTTCCTTGTCCACGGCGGAGGCCGAGTACATAGCCGCGGGGAGTGGATGCACACAACTCCTATGGATGAAGCAAATGCTAGTAGACTACGGATTCAACCAAGGTACACTCACTCTCTTTTGTGATAACATGAGTGCTATTAATATTTCCAAGAATCCGGTTCAACATTCTAGAACTAAGCATATTGACATCCGTCATCATTTCATTAGAGAACTAGTTGAAAATAAATGCATTGTACTTGAGCATGTAGGTACAAATGATCAACTAGCCGACTTGTTTACAAAACCTCTAGATGCTACTCGATTTAAAACTCTTAGTAGATCTATTGGAATATGTCTTGTGGAGTGATGAGTTCTAGTTATTGACCCCATAAGGGGAACTCAAGCAAAGAGAGCTTTTTGTATACTTGATGCATGCAAATTATTTGAAAGATCTTGTGCTTCTCTTTTAATTGCTTGAAGTAAGCTTGGTTGGACATATGTATATATGCTTTTATCTCAATAAGTGTGAACCTTGCTTTGTTTTCAATCCATGTCATATTTATGTTCAAACATGCATTTTTGGACTAGGAAATGTTCATAGGAAGTATGATTTGAATGACCTATAGTTATTTCCATGACATGATGATTCTTAATTGACATGCTAATGAACTTGAAAAGCATGAAATTCAAATGCCTTGCTAAATTGGAAAAGCATGAATTGATGATTGCATATTCTTAAATGCAAAACAATGTGTGAAAAAGCTAGTGAGACTAAAATTGATAAAGGATCTTGTATCCATTCAAAGTCTCTCTTTCTTTATTTGTTGAACATGGTTACTATCATACGGGTTTCATACCCGGAAAAATCAAATAGGGTGCAAAGTCGCTCATGCCATGTTTCGCTTATAAAGGTGGATATAGTTGTTGTTAAAAAATTGAAATCAATGAAATCTCTATATCCTTGCTTCTCTCATGACAAATGGTAAAATTGGTTTGAATTCTAATTGGAAACCTTTGTCATTTGCTTTGCCAAATACCATTGTTTTTTGGACTTGAATGCAACATGTCTTGTTTGCAAAGCATTTCTAATTCACACATTTTCTATAAAATAAATCTCCTTGATTCTCTCCAATTAATTGAGTGCATAAAGTGGCTTATTTAACTATGCATTATCTTGTATGCTTCTTTCTCTCTTTGCTATGAGTGACCCGGTTGGGGACTACTCCTTTGCCTATATCATGACAAAAAGGGGGAGTAGGATGTGGTAAGGGGAGTTGCTAATTGTTGTAGCAATTGTGCTTATGGGGAGTTTATGGTTTGAGGGGGAGTAACCCTTTGAGGGGGAGCATTGCATTCTCATACATTGCATGATATTGTGGTTAAAAGATTCATATGCAAATGCTTGTTTTTTCTTTCACTTGATCATCTCACATACACTTGCTTTGGAAGTGTAATCTAATTGTTTTGAAGGTTTGGGTATTCTACAAGAGATTGAAGACTTGAAGTTTTATTTTCTTATCTCTTTGTAATTTGTAATGTAGAATTTCCCTTAGTTTCAATTATCTTGTGAGGATCAATGTGAGTGATGGTTTTGTCACGAAATAGCCAAAGGGGGAGATTGTAAGGATTCCCATTGTTGATTGGCTTATTTCGTAGACAAACCACATATTGGGGGTTTGAATTGTAAGGGTAGTTAGGTGATTGAAGATCATGCTCAAAGGCCCTTTTCAAGACCTCAAGAGAAGAAGCACTCCAAAGGTATAATTCTTAGTGTTTCTTACAATGAAGAGAAATAGATGCACACACACACAACACTTGCATAATTCTTATTCTTGAATGTGTTGTGTCTTTATTGTGTGTATGCATGAATTGCTCATTTAATCTCTCTTCATTCTTGTCCATATGGGTGCATCTTGCTTGGAATTACACATCATATTTTTCTTTTTAGGAAACAAAATCAGGTGCAATTTTGCGCCCTGTTCTGCGGCCAAGGCCGCAGAAATAAGGGCGCAGAATGAGGATCAGAATTCATACTCACTGTCCTCTTTTCTGCGCCCTTGGTTTTTGCGTTTAGGGGCCGCAAAATTTGTCAGGTGCATTTTTGCGCCCTTGTTCTGCGGCCAAGGGCGCAGAACAAGGGCGCAGAATCGGCGGTCTTGTGCATTTTGTTCAAAACGACACCACTTCACTTTGGCACACTATATAAGTATCATCTTCTTCCTAGCTCGGGAAAGTGAGCTCAAAATCAGACCTTAGAGTGAGAAACTCAAACCCTAGAGAGAGAAAGCTTCAATCTTGCTTCTTTAACTCTCCAAACCCAAAACCCATGTGCATCTAACATGTTTCATGCATCAATCTTCCATGGGTCTTCTTCATTTATGACTTGGTAAGTAGAACAAACTCAACATCTTCATTTATTGTTCTATCTTAGTCAAGACATGTCTTTTATTGCTTAGTTTAGCAAATCTTCACTCTTATTGCATATTTAGTGAAGTTATGACATGATTGGGTTTTGTTTGTGGTAGCTTACATGATTAGGATGATTTTCCCTAAATAGCTAACCCTAGAACATTCTTGTACAATTGGTTGATGATTAGGTTGATAGATTAATGTTTATTTATCTAGTCAAGCTTAATTGAATGTTCTTGTGGATTTAATTGACAATTATGTTGTTAGAAATTCTCTACAACTAATTGAGTTCACATGTTTGGACATGTTGACATTGTTTGATAGCTAGGATTGTTTTGTGATTGATAACATCTAGCTAAGCTTTATGATATGTCATTTAGCTTTTGATATCTAGGATTGATTTCATTGATATATCATCATTCTAGGTAAGCATATAGAGTTGCCTTGCTCTTGTTGCATTTTGAGTATTTCATATATTCACTTAGGTTGTTTTCTCTTCATTGAGAACTAAGTCTTGTGTTGCTTCCGGGATTAGGTTGCATAAATCACAAGCATTGGGACTAGGTTCACTTATACCGGGATTAGGTAGGTGTGTGATTACTTCCGGGATTAGGTTGTAATCGTTTTACACATTTAGTGGATTCGAGGTTCAAGTGTGGCTCACTTACATAGCCCGTGGTTTTTCCCGTGAGGGTTTCCACGTAAATATCAAGTGTCTTTTAATTTCCGCACCATATTACACTTGCTATTGTATTTTGACTAGTGGAGGGTATTTTCGTAATCTTGACCATTAACGAAAATTTGGTAAAATTGGGTAAAATCTATTCACCCCCCCTCTAGATTAATATTGAACACACCATAATTTGTTTCAACTATGTAGTGCCGAAGCAAAATGGATACATATCATAGGTCATTTATTGTGTACTAAGCAATAGGCTTCTAGATGCATCCATTATCTACACATATTCAATCACATATACACAAAACTAAAATATATAAGAGAAGCATTTATGCACTTTTCAAAAATAAGATTTTCAAGCTCAAGTGCATGATCTAGAAACAATAAAAGTTATTTGTTTAAGATCATTACTTTTCAAGTGGGTAGCTCTCAAAGATATTAATATTCAAATTAAGTTTTGCTCATCAAGCCACTCAACAATCACACAAGCATTTCAAGCATCATGAATAAGATCATTGTGAACACTTCACTAAAAGATCTTTAGAGAGCACATGTCAATGGGAACCATATGAATGCTATACTAGTTCTCTAATATGACATGCTACATGATGTAATGCAAACATAGAGTCGAAAGATGAAAAGCTAGAAAGCAAGCATTAGGATATAGAAATACCTAAGCAAGCTTTTTCATCAAATGCAAAGCCTTCGCTTTTTTTTTTTTTTTTTTTTTTTATGAGCTCTCTTGGCTTGTTTGTCCTCATGACAACAAGTTGTTGATGTGTTATCCCAAGAGAATAAAGACTTAACACTTCAACTCAACATATACATGAAAATGACTTTCTCAAAAAAGTCTTAATATAATTACCACCAAATAGATTTCATGATATACAACTTCTCAAAAGTTAATCAACACATTTTGACTATCATAGTAACATTTGTGAGATAGCTAAGTTCATGTCAAAGTCATAGAGAAACAAAGTTAGCTAGCTAAGTTACTCAAAACTAGACACTAATCTTAAAACTAACTCACATGTGCAACTTACACTAATGGTAAGAGCACTCACCCTTGACCCATTTGGTCTTGGGTGCACAAACACAAAAACCATCATGATCATTTCTCAAGGCAATATTATATCTAGAAGATAAATCATCAACTATCTTCTCTATAAAGATATTCTCTTGTTACGCACAACATTATTGCCATCAAAAAAGATATTATCAAGAATATGCAAATGATCATGTGAAACACTCATTTTCACCCAAATCTTCTTGACAATATTCCTTACATGATTATCATTAACATGCACAAAATTCAAAGTGCTATCAAGCAAGAAACATTCATAGAAGATTTTCTCATCTCACTAACATACATCTCATTCCCTAGTTTGCATTGTCTAATAAACTCATGGCATCTAGATTTAGTATGCACTACAACATTTCAAAAATGACAAACCGGAATACATATAGAGAAGATACTATTTAGGTGAGAGTGTACCGACGGTGAAGGCTCATTACTCTTCTTGATTTTGTACTTGACCTTGGAAGATTGACATTTGAAATCCTTTTGTTCCTTAGTGACTTGCCTTTAGTTGTAGGAGACTCCATTTGCTCATCTACAAAGCCTAAATCACTTGAATCTTCATGAAGTTTACCAAGCTCTTTGGCCTTCATGATTGTCAACTCCTCTTCCTTGCCATTGATTGTTTCCTACAAAAAGAAACAAATTACTAGCAAAATCAATCATTAAACCATTAACACAAGAGCATCTTCAACTGTTTTCTCTTCTAGACATTTGATCACTTCATTCTTCATTTCAACTTCCTTCAAAGCTTTATCTCTTTTCTTCTCAAGAGATTAAGCTCTTGCCATCAAGTTGAAGTGATAGTCTTTGATTTGCAATCTTTTTCATTGAGTTGCAAAGAGATCAAGTCTAAAACAATCATCCTCCAGGAAAACTTCTTCTTCTTTGCTTTTATCACTAACATTCTTTTCAAGCTTATCAACAAAATTGTTAGTAGACAAATGAAATATAAAACAAGAAGAACCTTTTTCACAAGTAGCTTGGAATTAATTACATGCCTCTTTTGCCATATTTGAATCTTTATAAAGAGCAAGGTGTTTAAAAACTTACACCACTATTAATGGCAAAAAGGTCTAAAAGTTTCAACTTCTCAAAAGTAAACCTCATTCATACTTTATGAACATATTGGTTTGAAGAAACTACTCCATCAAATATAAAACATGAAGAAGAGAAACCTTTCTAGACAATCCAACCAAGCTTGCTCATCACTTGACTTAATGAAGTCTTTCATGAGCATTTTCAACAAAACAAATATTTTCCCAATCAACAAAAGAGGACAACCATTACAAACAATTATAGATTAAAGGTTGTTATCATAGTAAATAACCTTGTAGATCCTGAATCACACTAATTGTTTTAAGTGACCCGCTCTGATACCAATTGAAAATGCCTACAAGGTTATACTAAACAACCTAGAGGGGGGTGAATAGGTTAACACACTAGTTTTAAAAACTCTTTCGTGACTTATGTCAAAACCTTGGTGAGCATACAAATTAACCTTGAACAAGATTCTTATGAGAAAACAATTTGCACAAGTATGCTCAATTCACCACCCTTAGTCCACAAAACATATACCAAGAAATAATGTATCTCATATACAAGTATATTCAATAAAGAGTTCATTCCACAAGTTGTATTATGAATATTACAATGAAAGATCATTAATTAAAACTTTACAACTTGATATAGAAAATTGCAAGATACAATGTTCAAACACTTACAAGATACAAGAAACAATGTTGATTCAACAAACAATGTGTGCATCTCTTTCTTTATCAATAACATGTTTACAAGGATGTGAGAAATTTAAGATCATAAACAAGTTATATATAACAAACAAACAAATATAAAGAGATAGAGATAGAGACATTTGACACACTGATTTTTACGAGGTAAACCTCTGAAGAGGAAACATCCACGGGTTGAATCAACAACCACTGGCAAAGCAAATCCACTATATGAAAGGACATACACACTCAAGGCTATCAACACTATGATATCCACCTCAAGCTATCAAATCCTAATCTACCCTCGCGCAAGTGAATCACTAAGTGTACTCCCAATCCAAGGTGTGTCCAACACCTCTAAGAAGTAACTTCCTATCCAAGGCTCTCAAGCCTCTAGGAATATTTCCTTACTTAGCTATCTAGATCACAAGGATCCTAGTCAAGCTTCCCTAGCTCAATTATCCGGAGTACCACACTCCTAGCTAAGACTTTTGCTTGGCTATCCGGAACATTTTCCATGCCAAGTCTTCTTGCTCAAATTGAAGCTTCACTCACTCCAAGGTGAGACTTCCACCTTTTGCAAGGCAAATGATCTAAGTGATGCAAATGATGCAAACACATGCAACATAGAATATATGATCAATACATCCTATGGAAACTAGAAATAATCAATGAAGACACGATGTATATTTTTCTAGTTTATGATCCAAAACATAACACCATACAAAATGATGCGTGAGTATATGAAATGTATGGATAAGGTACTCTCCATGAAGATCTAGACATAGGCAAAAAAGCACACAAAACAAGGTTGTCTAGACCTTAAACATGAACAATAATCTAGAGAATCTTATTATTCCTGCTGACTTTGTGGTGTTAGATATGGATGAAGGTGCCAAAGATAGGAACTGCAAACCTATTCTTTTAGGGAGACCCTTCATGGCAACTGCAAAAACCTTTATAGATGTCCAGAATGGGAAGCTAACGATGACTGTGTTAGATGAGACTGTAAAGTTTAAAGTTTTTGAGTCCCTGAAGTTCCCTGAAGCAGCCGATGATTGTTACTCTGTTGAGTGTAATGCTATTGAAGTGGTAAAGTCGGCAGTACAAGATGAGTTGTTAAAAGACATATCTGAGGAATTGTTAGATTGGGTTTGTGATGTTTTTGGAGAGGATGAAGACCTTCAACAGATAGGAGTTACAACTGAGGATTCTGATATAGAGGAAGTATGTACTGAAGTGAAAGATGAGATCAACAAATCGTTAATCCCATCTATTAGTTCGCCCCCTACATTGGAGCTGAAACAACTTCCTTCTAACCTCAAATATGCATTTCTAGGCGAGAATGAGACTCTTCCAGTGATTATAGCTTCAGATTTAGAGTCAGAAAAAGAAGAGAGACTCTTGGCAGTGCTTCAGGAGCACAAAGCCGCCATTGGATGGACCATAGCAGATATCAAGGGAATAAGCCCTACCATTTGTATGCATCACATTCTTTTAGAAGAGGGTTTGAAGCCATCTAGAGAAGCTCAGCGAAGACTTAACCCGAACTTGAAGGAGGTGGTCAAGGAAGAGGTCCTAAAGCTACTCAAAGTGGGTATCATATACCCTATATCTGACAGTAATTGGGTAAGTCCGGTTCATGTTGTGCCAAAGAAATCTGGAATCACAGTGGTGGCGAATGAGAACAATGAGTTGATCCCTACAAGGAAGACCACAGGATGGAGGGTGTGCATAGACTACCGCAAGCTTAACACGGCAACAAAAAAAGATCACTTTCCTTTGCCGTTCATCGATCAGATGCTTGAGCGTTTGGCGGGACATGCTTATTATTGTTTCCTAGATGGTTTTTCAGGGTATAATCAGATTGCCATCGCTCCAGAGGATCAAGAGAAGACAACATTCACTTGTCCTTTCGGTACCTTTGCCTACAAAAGAATGCCGTTTGGGTTGTGCAATGCCCCTGCCACTTTCCAACGATGCATGATGTCGATCTTTTCCGACATGCTAGAGAAGTATATCGAGGTATTTATGGATGATTTTTCTGTTTTTGGTAATTCTTTTGACCACTGCCTTGATAATTTAACTAATGTTTTGAAAAGATGCACTGAGACTAATTTAACTCTTAGTTGGGAGAAAAGTCACTTCATGGTGAAATCTAGAATAGTGCTAGGACATGTGATATCTGATAAAGGCATAGAGGTAGATAGAGCTAAAATTGAAGTAATTGCTAAACTTCCACCTCCTACTTCGGTAAAGGGTGTGAGGAGTTTTCTTGGCCATGCAGGTTTTTACAGGCGTTTTATAAAGGATTTTTCAAAAATTAGTCGCCCCCTGTGCAATCTGTTGGCTAAAGAATCTACATTTGATTTTAATCATGAATGTATGCTTGCTTTTACAACTCTGAAAGATAAACTGACATCTACTCCTGTAATTATGCCTCCTGATTGGTCTCTTCCATTTGAATTAATGTGTGATGCGTCAGACTATGCTGTAGGAGCTGTTCTAGGACAATGAGTAGATAAATT
This sequence comes from Acer campestre, assembly GCA_954870605.1. Taxonomy (NCBI): domain Eukaryota; kingdom Viridiplantae; phylum Streptophyta; class Magnoliopsida; order Sapindales; family Sapindaceae; genus Acer; species Acer campestre. The sequence goes on along the minus strand of OX940806.1, from coordinate 2,906,264 downwards.
GCCACATGTTATTTACTACACTAGTCGCACTTTGAATGATGCGCAATTAAACTATTCCACTACAGAAAAAGAATTACTTGCTGTTGTTAGTGCCCTGGAAAAATTTCGTCAATATTTGATTGGGTTATTCTGATCATGCTACTTTGAAATATTTACTAACAAAGAAGGAAGCGAAGCCGAGATTACTCCGGTGGATCCTTTTGTTGCAAGAGTTTGATTTGGAGATCAGGGATAAGAAGGGCAGTGAGAATGTGGTAGCTGACCACCTTTCTCGATTAGTGGAAGAAGAAACTGGAGAAGGAAGTACCAAGCTCGTACCAATAAACGAGAACTTCCCAGATGAACAGCTGATGAATGTGAGAACCAAAGATCCATGGTACGCAGATATAGTGAACTATCTTGCTAATGGCATCGTACCAGCCGACTTGAATTCTCAAGCAAAAAAGAAGATTCATCTCCCTCTCCAGGCAATACTTTTGGGATGAACCATACCTGTTCAAATATGACACTGATCAGATCATTAGGCGATGTGTCCCTGAAGAGGAGCAACAAGATGTGCTAAAATTCTGTCATGACCTTAGCTGTGGAGGGCACTTTAGTGCCAAGAAGACTGCTCTGAAAGTTCTCCAATCAGGTTTCTTCTGGACCTCTTTATTTAAAGATGCTTATACTTTTTGTATTTCCTGGGACAGGTGCCAAAGAACGGGGAACATTGGCAAACGAGATGAGATGCCCCTTTCCAGTCAGTTGGTGATAGAAATATTCGACGTGTGAGGAATTGACTTTATGGGTCCCTTCCCATCCTCGCAAGGATTCACTTTCATCTTGGTGGCTGTGGACTATGTTTCGAAGTGGATTGAAGCAATTGCAACCAAGACAAATGATAGCAAAGTGGTGGTGAAATTCGTGAAAGAACACATATTTGCCAGATTTGGGACACCGCGTGCGATCATCAGTGATGGTGGGAGCCATTTTTGTAACAAGGTTTTTGCCTCGTTAATGAAGAAATATGGTGTCAGGCACAAAGTGGCAACCCCATATCACCCTCAGACTTCAGGACAAGTGGAGGTGAGCAATAGGCAGATTAAGCAGATATTGGAGAAGACAGTGCAACCAAATCGAAAGGATTGGTCAACTAAGCTTAATGATGCATTGTGGGCATACAGAACTGCCTACAAAACCCCAATTGATATGAGCCCTTATAGGATTATTTATGGAAAAGCGTGTCATCTACCTGTGGAGTTGGAACATAATGCCTATTGGGCACTGAAGAAGTTAAACTTCGATTTAGATAAGGCAGGAGAGGAACGAAAATTGCAACTGAGTGAGCTTGAGGAGCTTCGGGACAATGCTTATGAGAATGCCAAGATATACAAAGAAAGGACGAAAAGGCTGCATGACAGCAAAATCTTTCGGAAGGAATTCCAACCGGGGATGCTTGTCCTTTTGTATCAGTCAAGGTTACGGTTGTTTCCAGGGAAGCTGAGATCGCGTTGGCTGGGTCCATATAGGGTTACTCAGGTTTTCCCGCACGGAGCTGTGGAAATTGAAGGTCGTGACGGTCAGAAGAGATTTAAAGTTAATGGACACCGACTCAAGCCATATCTGTGTGCATCCAAGCTAAGACCAGATGAATTTTCCTACCTCAATGAGCCGTAAGGCTCTTGTGCGTCTTGCCCAGACGTTAAATAAAGCGCTCAGTGGGAGACAACCCACCTAGGTAATATTTTCTTATCTTATATTTTTGTCTATTTTTGAGTCAGTTTTTAGGAGTCTTGAACGTTCTTAAACCCGATGAATATGGTTATTGGATATAGAGCTTTAAGGGAGATATTATTCAATTCAGGTTTGGGGGTGTTCGATTAATTATTTTTCTGTTTTAGGAGAGAGCTGGTATGTTTTATGCGTGTTTTACTTTTGGCCAGGCATCAGGTATGAAGAATATATTTTTCGCAAGGTAGGACCGCCCCCTAGGCACCTACCTAGGCAGCGGTCACTCTAAAGGGGCCTCTCTGGAGTTGCCTGCCACTTAGTCCCGCTAGATGAGCACGTTCCTGGCTAGCTGAAATTCCTAGAGAATGTCTCTGGACTTCACCGCTGGATAGGACCGCCCCCTAGGCACATGCCTGGGCAGCGGTCCACACGTAAGTAAAACGGTGCGTTTTGCACCTTGGGTTTGCATGCAATTGTTTGACCGCTGGGTAGGACCGCCCCCTAGGCAGGTACCTACCCCGCGGTAATTAAAAAAAAACCCTACTGCACTTATTTAAATTGGACCATGCGCAGCCCCTTCTTCTTCCCTTGGCTGCGCACGTCCTCTCTCTCTCCCTTTCTCTCTCTATTTCTCTCTCCTTCCTCCATTGTTACTCTCTCTCTCTCCAACAAGGAACAAGATGGCAAAAACTCATGTTGGCAAGCGCCCTCGGATTAGTGCAGCAGATAAGGGAAAGCGTCCTGCCACTTCAAGGCTGGCGCAACACAAGGAATTCCGGGATAGAGTGAACAGGTTCCAAGCACGGCCCTGGATTATTGAGAGGGGCATTGATCTAGAAAGTTTGACGCAGACGCCCATTCCAGCCGCCGTTGCTGCCCGTCAGTGGGAGAGGTACGTTTCTAGGCCAACACGGCCTAATAGGAGTCTCGTGATCGAATTCTATGCCAGTGCTATAGCAGGGAGGCTCCAAGATGGGGGTGTTGTTGTGGTCTAGGGGGTTGAGATCCTGATCAATCCCGAGGTGATAAATCAGTTCTTTGAGGTTCCTGATATTGCCATCAGAGGCGGAGAAGAAGTGGAGTACCTTGATACTCTTGACCCGTTTCGAGGCCAATTAGCTGCAGTCCTTAGGATGGATGGGCTTGAACAGTGGGATGGGTTGCTGAAGTTGTACCAGCGTGACACGCATGTGGACGTAGCCTTATGGAACATTTTTCTGACGTGTTCGCTGATACCTTCTCAGCACCGCACCGAGATTTTCTTTGACCAGGCTCGCGTATTGCACCGGTTGAGGACAGGTGGCCCTATCAACATTAGGAGGGTGATTTTTAGTGCTATTCGTGAAGCCTGTGGCAATGATGACATATCCATGGTATTTCCATGTTTGATCTCGGCTTTCTACGGTCGAGCAGGAATTGATGTGACTGCAGGATTAGAGCATAATGACCCATCCATGCTCACCAGGACTAGATGGAACCAGCAGTTGGCTCTTCGGGGTTTGCCTCCTGTTGGAGATTATGCAGGCCGCAGACGTCGCAGAGAGGAGCGCGCAGCAGCAGCTGCCGCGATGGCACAGGAGCAGCCCGAGGAGGATCCAGCTGCAGCACAGCCCGGGGGTGATCAGTTTCACGTACTTTTGCAGGCTATGAAGGCTCACATGGATTTGCGCATCAGATAGATGGAGGTTCATATGGAGGAGCGTTTTGACGATGTCGAGACGAGCATAGATGATTTGCGCACGATGATGACTAGTCGGTTTTCTGTGGCTAGTGGGAGTGGAGCTCCTTCTCAGCCTCCTATTCCTGATCAGGATCCTTATGCAGCTAGTGGATCGGGATTTGAGCAGCAGTTCGATGACTAGAGGACCCCGATCATGCAGTTTGATGATGAGGAGCAGTAGGATGACCAGTTAGACTCCGATCAGCACACCGAGATCTTACCTTCAGATGAGGATGGCGGAGATTGACAGGATATGATTTCTTTTGACTTTTTATTTTATTTTCTTTGGATATTGTAGTTTATTTCTTTATGTCTGTCCCTGCCAAAACTGTCTTGACTCTCAACATTGGGGACAATGTTAAGCTCAGGTTTGGGGGTGTGTCGTTTTGGTTTTAGTTTTATTTTCGTTCAGAGTCTATCATTCCTCCTGAATCTTTGATGAGATGCTTTGATGTGTGCTTTAGAACCAGTATGCTTTATTCAATGTCTTTAAACTAAAGTCTAGCCACTTAGAGTATTGTGTTGCATTTTTCAAAAATTATGACATGCTCTTGATATGACAGTGGATAGGATGCTTAGTTGGATTGCCATGATTAATAGTGGAGACTACCTTGGTGAGTTCACTAAGCCAAAAAGCGTACATAAATGACATGATATGAGTGATTAATTGTTTCTACTCTTTAAACACTACATAGGTTCTTAGCACTAGACTTGATCTCTATAGGTTTAACATTGAGCATTATAGAACGTTCATCATAAAAGATTTCACATGCTATCTTTGATCTTGAGTATGTTGAACCAATGGAAGTGATTTCAGACTATGTGTGCTTAATCTACTTAAAAGGCCTTAAATATTTCCTACCTTATGTGTGTGCTCCATAGCCCTGTTTGAAGCCAAACACTGATTAGCCTTTTTCTTTCTTCACCACACTGACTTTAACCCATGTAAGCCTGTATTATAGCCTTACCCTTTTAACTTGGGATCATACATTGAGAGTGTGAAGAAGACTTGAGATTTCGTCACAGGAATATGTGCGAAGGTAATGAGTGACAAGTGAAGAAGAGCTGCATTCAATCCAAAGCCGAGAGGAACTGTATTTGTTAAAAAAAAAAAATGTTGCAACAGAAATATCCAAGGTTTAATGAATTCAACCAGTCAAATGATTGGTAGTGTTGTATCTACTCTTAAAGGAGTTATCAAGAATTTGGTGGAAGAGGAGGTTTGAAATTAATGGTGAGTGGTGTCATTCCACTTGCAACAGGAAGAAAGGAAGGCCTAAAAGTTAAAGCAAGGCCTTGAAGACAAAGTGAAGGCTCTCATGGTATGATCCTAGGGTTTTTGAATTCCTTTTTCCTGTTCTTTCTTAGCCCCTACCCAATAGCCCCATTACAACCATAATGAAAGTCTGATTGATCTGCTGGTTATCCTTGCGATGAAAGTAGAAGGTAAGAGTGTGCTTAATCTTGTTCATAATGCCTGATTCTTTTCTTGAGATCTTTTGCTTACAAATCAAGCGTTCTTTCAATGATATATTCATATGCGATAATAACATGAAATTTCTTGTGCATAAATTCCATTCGCATATGCTTGATGAGTGAAATTGCCTAGGTTCTGTGTGAAATATGAGCGATATCTTGTGAGAAGTAGAGTTGAGGCGAATTATATCTATGGCGTCTGGCAAAGGTGTTTTTGATGCTAGATTGTTTTGAGCATGGGCTTTTCATTTAAAACAAGCAATGTTTTCAGTTTTGTGACTTAATTTTAGTCTTTACATATTGGCTTTAGCATGCATTGTTTCGTTATGGGCGCTATTCGATTGCAACTCGAATGATGGGATTTTGTTGGATATGTTTGTGGGTGTCATAGCTGTAAACCCTCAGGAGACAAAACTCCTCCTCTAGGGACACCTAGAGGTTGGGACACCTAGAGGTTTAAAGGCTTGTAGCATATGCTCAATGCTATCGCGCTCGCTGCGTAAGTGGCTTAGCTAGGATTTAGTTTTTCTTTTTAGTTGGTTAGTTGGTTTTGCTCGAGGGCTAGCAAAAGATAGGTTTGGGGGTATTTGATCGGTCTATTTCTATATATATTTTAGACCCCTATTTCCTAGTCTTTGTGCTTTGTTCTCGAGTTTTTAGGTTGTTTGATGTGCTTGTGAGCTGTGCAGGTCTCGTTATCAGAAGTTGTGCAAATATTCAAGTATGGAAGAAAAGATGTCAAAATTGATCAGAAATACATTTTCTGCAGTGGACCGCCCCCTAGGTAGTGCCTACCTAGCGGTCATATGTTGCGGTCATTGTAAGTTGAAGCTTCCAAGAGAAAATCATGAAGGACCGCCCCCTAGGTAGTGCCTACCTAGCGGTCCTATCTAGCATCAAACTCCAGAGATGTTGTGCATGAATAACCGAGGCCTAGGTATGTCCTACCTAACGGTCCCATCTTGCACTAAACTCCAGCAGTGTGTCAGTCAAGAGGCCGCCCCCCAGGCACTGTCCTATCTAGCGGTCCTACCTCACGGTGGTCTCCAGTGATGTTGCAAAAACAAGACCGCGGGGTAGGCAAGTTGCCTACCTAGCGGCACGTGCAACGAGATTTTAAGAAGTCTGATTCGTTTAGGTCAGCGAATGACGAAGCTGTGAGCCATTATAAATAAGAAATCAGAAGGCTTTCAGAACCAGGTTAAAGACTGCGAGATTGAGAGCCGTATTTCCGTCCATCCTTGGAAGACACCGAAAAGCAAGAAGAAGACGAAGGATTCGAGACAAGTTTAGAAGACAACAATAGGTTCTATCTTCTCCTCTTCTATGTTTTTGTTTCCTCCATTGATGTGTAACTAAATCCATACTAGGGATTCAATGTGAACCTCTATGAATACTCTTTGTTAGAATTGACTATGTTTTCGTAATTCAAGTTTCGATTCATTCAATTTGTGATTTCTTCTTGTCTATGCATGGTTAGTGCTAGTTTTGAATTTAGGGCTTTATATGTTAAGGTTGAGATATGTGTGAGTTTCACCATTCTTAGCCAATATCTAATTGAATGAATGAATTGATCGTTGCAGGATATTGCACGTTATCTTTGGTTCTCTTGTTCTTGTGCTTAATGGGTTCTCAATCATAGTTTATATGCAAGGTTTGCTATTGACTATGATTGAGAATACTTGATTGTGTGCTTTGTGGGTTTTAGGTTATAGTTTATATGCAAGGTTTGCTATTGACTCAACTGAGAACGCTTGGTGTATGGTTGATGTATTTTCTGTTATAGTTTATATGCAAGGTTTGCTATTGACTGCAGTAGAGAGTATTTGATTTATTCCAGGACCACATAGCACTAATTATACATAATTTAAGAATGAACCCTTAACTTAATTAACATTCTTTGTGAAAGTCAATTCGAAGCATTGAGTAAACGTAGTTGGGGAGCATTGATGACCTAGTCCTCTCACCTCTTGATCTCATTCACATATTCTTGTTAACTGTTTTCTTAGTTTAATTTAGTTTTAATCTCAAATCAATCAAATCAATCTGAAATCTCTTGGTTACTGTTACTTGCTTAGCTTTAATTAGAATTAGTTTTAGTCGATAAATCACTTTTCCTCGTAGGAACGATCCCTACTTGTCGCTGTACTTATCTCACGATTCGTGCACTTGCGAGTTAGGTTTTTATAACACGATTTTACACATCACAAACCCTTCAACATCTTTAAGCTTCTTGGTAAGAGCATTCTTTTCACCCAAGAGCCTTTGAGTTGTTGAAACTGTAAGATACTTTATTTGTATTGGCTTGATTCCATTGCAAAACTCTCTATATTTGTATTAGTAGTTGCTTAAGTGTTTCTTGGAAGAAAGGAGCCTCAAAGGTAAAGAAGCAACATCTTGTGCAAATATCGTCTTCAAGGGGAACATCGCTTACTTGGATGCTAAGGTATCAAGATTCTTCTTCCTCTTGCAAAGCGTTAGCGCACATACACACAATTCATACATGTGTGTCCCTGCATCGTAGTTCAAAAATTTGGTATAATACTTTCACACACATTTAGTATGCACATGCATTTATCTCATTGTTAACAATCTTGTAGAATTGCATGTTTTCTTACTATCGCTTAAATATGGCATGCTTGTGTTGCATAGTGTTTATTGTTAGGGTTATGCTCAATAGCAAGAGTGTAATGTTGTACTTGACAATCTTTTCATATTAATAAAGTGATTTCTGTTAGTTAACAAAATCTTATATAGCATTTATTATTATAATTGTCAAAGTAAATAATCATAAGGTCAAAAGACTATGAGAAAAGAAGAATTGTTCGTACATCTAGATATGTATGAGGTAGACACAATTCTTTAGTTAGTCTTGAATAACGTTCACAACTTAAGCTAAAGGTTGGGCACCTTTATCTTGTTAAAGTTGTAGAATTCTTTTACTAGCATTTGAGTGGGATCAAATGTGTTGTGATGAGTCTAAAATCATCGAAGGGTCTTCGAGTAAAAGAATCTAGTGTACTGGGTGCATTGAACCGGATCATAATGAAATACCTTTTCTAGAACCGTCAATAGATAAAAGTTTTCATTATCAGGACAATCAGATAGTCTATCTTAATCATGAGATAAATGATGGACTTATGGTTGCAAGTGTTATCATTTGAGCTATCAATGAGTACGATTATATAGCATAGTCTATCCTCGATAGTTTGGTGATATTCATTTGTTAATCGATAGAGGACTTCATTTATAGATATGGACATCGTGGCTCCATTTATTAAATGTGAGTAGAATATCATCATATGGATGCTTTGTGGTTTTGGATATGAAATCTTAACGTTGAGTTTTCAATAGTGTCTATTGAAAGATGACTTCTGGACAAGTCATAATATATATCCAAGTTCAAAGTGTGGTCATATGAGTAAATATGGTAACTTGGAGAGTTATAGGCGGTCTATGAGCTCTTGGCGATTACTGATATTCTTCACGAGGATTCACTATCTCCCATGTGATTGTCTAGGGTATGAATGAGCATTGTTAACTTATTCCATCTTTATTTAATAGTGCAATTTTAGTTCTTTAGTGGAATGAACTAAAATTAATAGATTGAACCTAAGTAAATCATTTGTTGATTGTGATTGGGTTATGTCTATTGGAGCTTAAATTTAGATAGGCCCACCAAGATCCACAATTCGCACGGACTTGCATGAATCACTTGATATATTCTACCGGACTATTTGTGGGTCCATTTAGAATTGTATTTAATATACTAAGAATATAATTTGCACATTATTTAATTAATGGGCTGTTTAATTATATTAATATATTAATGAAAGACATGTGGGCTTGTTTCTTTTAGTAAGAATGGGTCTAGTTCACATGTGGGCTTTTTATTAAAGTCCAAATGGATTAAATAAAATAAGAAAACAATATGTAGGCCCAAGTCTCTTGTCATGGGCGGCAATGGGTAATAATAAGCCCATTATATTGTTTTGTTTCATTATTTAATTAAATGGAAATTAATTAATATGTTAATTAATTATTTAATTAATAAACAAATCTTTTTATGATTAGGAAATATGTTTCCTAGTTGTACACTACTATTAGTAGTATATAAAAAGTAAAAGACTTTATTTGTTTAGTCAAATTAGGAAGTCTTTTATTTAGTCACAAATACACTAAAGAGTTGGATTAGGGTTTGAATTCTAAAGAAGTCTTTGTATCCTATTTGGAAAAGGACTTTGGTGATCACCTTGTTGGACAAGGTAAGAATTCAGAAACCCTAAATAAACTAGGGAGGATTTTCGGCCACCTTAAAAGATCTAGGGCAGAAAATTCGGTCACTATAAATATATAGTGAGAATTTTCGGCCAACCCTAGATTTCTTCATAGAAGAATTTATTTTCTTTGGCAAAGAGGAAAAATAAAAATCCTACTCTTTTTACTAGTGAGAATTCGGCCAAGGTGTTTTGTGAGAGAAGAATTGTTCTAGCTTCGATAGTGTACTAGTGATTTTGACATCAAGAGATCTTGTACACACTTTCGAATTAGGTTCACGTGAATTTCAATCCTAGGATTGTGAATTCAAAAGTGACCGGAACATTCTTAGCAAACTTTTGGAGCTTATAGTGACTAACAAAATCAGAAAAAATGTTTGTTCGTCCATTGTCAGGTTCACAATTCAAATAAGGGAGACCACGCTCCTAGGTGATTCACATTCGTGATCGGCTTTGGAAGATCTAGCGGATTACCATCGACGTTAGTCAATCGGATCACGCGACAAAGGTATTTCATCTTTTCGTATGTATGATTAATTAATTAAAGGGTTAAGGTTCAATATGGAAAAAAATTTAAAACATACTAAACTCTCTTTTAGTCTCGCTTCCGCTGCGTGCACGTATTTTTCCCCTACAATTGGTATCAAAGCCTGGTTGTACCCTTTAATTAATTAACGTATATATACGTGAATCTATTTCTTTTTATTGTGATTATGCATGTTTAAAAAGAGATGGCACTCTAGGTATTCTCATATATAATTACATTGGAATGTATGGATTTATATATGTTATATGTTGATATAAAATGAATTGTTATTGCTCGATTTTGATCCTAGAATTTCAATGTATTTTCTGTTTCGGAATTGTAACAAGAAGGGTGGCCTATTATCGTCACAATTTCCTTCTTGGTAGTTGCTAATATTTTTTTATGTATTATATTAAACTGCAGTATTTTTTTTAATGTATTAAAATATAGTGCAGTATTTTTTTGTATAAAATACTGCTGTGATTAAAAAAAAAAAAAAAAAAAACTGCATTATTTTTATTGTATAAATATGTTTGTAATATGTTCAAGCATTGAAGATTCGAAGACTTGAAGAATTAGTAGCAACCGGAACGAGTTTGGGACCATGCGCACCATAGCAATGTGCACGCGCGCAAAATTGCACGCAGCTGTGCATCTTGGACTGTGGGCTGCGCATGGCTGCCCCATGGACTCCATGGGATGCACACAGCAGCCCTTGTTAGGGTTGTGGAGTGTGCATGCCAATTGGGTAGCCGTGGATGCTCACGTGATCCATGGTCGCTTGAAGATTTGTTCACCAAGAAAGGAGATTTTTTGTATTCCAAACAATTGTAATTTACTTGCTTTTCTAGGATGGATCAAAATCGTGGCTATTTATTTTGTGTAAATATTACAATATTTGTTATTGTTTGATAACATGTCATGTAGAATAGGATTGCCACTCATATATCTCTTTTGGTATGAACATGCATTGAATGATTTAGGTATCTAATTGGCATCTAGATAACTTGGTAAATCATTCTATGAGATTTAATCACATGCCTTAAATAATTGAGTGGGAGAAGGTGTATTGCAAACACCTATGGCCTCCAAGGTTAGTTGAACTATATTATTTTTGGTAATCCCCCCAAGGGGCGTCCATGAATGGAATATAGCAAGATACTTCCTTACAAGGATAGACTAGACAATTGACTCAAACGAGATCTACTCCCCAAGGAGGGATTTTCATGAGGGAATATATTGAGGGTCGAAATCTTGGTAGTACACTCAATGTGGTTTTATTGATATCCTCCCAAGAGTTCTTGTTAATAAAATCACAAGGCTAAAATTGAAAACGTTGGTTGTTATGTTAACAATTAGGTAGGACCTAGTCCAACTAATAAATGGTGCGAACTCCCAAAGGAGGCGTAACATTTATGGGTGTTGGATCGAACGTTGAATTTTACGATTGAATTATAAATATTTAATTCAAGATAAATATTCGAAAATGCTAAACAATGATTATTTACTTATATATATTTTTTGTTTTATTCAGAAATCATGACCCCATCCCTAATGAACATCCTGAAAAATAACACTTTAACTGGAGATAATTATGTCACATGGAAAAGGAAAATTGGGTTGTTGCTGCAAGCTGAAAAACATAAATTTGTTCTGTCAACTCCTAAACCACCTGCTCCTACTATTGAATCTAGTGTTTTGCAAAGAGATGAGCATGAGCAGTGGAAGACTTCAGATGATATGGCTAAATATTATATCATGGCCATTATCTCCGACGTGTTGCAACAGCAGCATGAAGGAATGGAGTCTGTTGCTGATATAATGATGTCTCTAGAGGAGATGTTTGCTATGAGATCTAGGTCGACTAAGAGAGAAGCAGTGACTGCTTTTATGAATCTTAGGATGAAACCTGGACAGGCCGTGAAAGATCACATGATGAAGGTCATAGCACATCTAAATATTGCAGAACTTAACGGTGTTGAGATAGATGGTGAGACCAAAATTGACATGATTGTTAACTCACTGTCAGATTCCTTTGATTAGTTCAAGTTGGACTACACCTTGAACAATAAGGAATACACCTTGCAAGGCCTGATGCAAGATGTTCAAAGCGCTGAAAAGATCCTTGTGAAAGGCAAAGGTCAAGAGATTCATATGGTTGGTAAAGTTGCTACTGTTAAGACCCGTCAGAAGGTCAAGAAACAACAGAAGAAAAAGCAACTTGGGCCTACCAAGAAGGAGACCAAGAAAGTAACCAAGATCAAAGGGAAGTGCTTCCTTTGTGGTGAAAAGGGACATTGGAAAAGTAATTGCCCAAAGTCTCAGAAAAAGAAAGAACAAGGTAATATTAATTATCTTGAAACATGTTTTTTGGCAGACTCTACCGATTCTTGGATCATAGACTCAGGAGCCACTAATCATGTTTGTTTTTCCTTGCAGGGTTTTCAGGAAAAGAAAAGGCTGAATAAAGATGAAATCAACTTGCGTTTAGGCAACGGAGCGTTGGTGTCTGCCAGTGCAGTGGGAGATGTTAGAGTTATCTTAGATTCTAGTATGCATTTAGATTTAATAGACGTTTATTATGTACCTCAATTCAAGAGGAATTTGATTTCAGTTTCTTGTTTGAATAATTTTGGATATTCGGTTACTTTTAATAAAGATTTTATTATTAGTAAGAATAACAAATTTATTTGCAAAGGTACATTGGAAAACGGTCTATTCTTTTTGCATAAGAATATTTCTCACTTGTTAGACACAGAAACAATGGAACCTAATCATAAAAGAATAAAATTATCAAAAAATGAAACCTACCTATGGCATTTGCGCTTAGGTCATATTAACCTTAATAGGATTAAAAGATTGGTTAGTGATGGACCTTTAAGTGACTTAAAGGTCGATGATCTACCAACTTGTGAATCCTGTTTGGAAGGTAAGATGACTAAAATGCCGTTCACGACCAAAGGCACAAGAGCCACTGAATGTTTAGGATTAATACACTCTGATGCATGTGGTCCTATGAGCATTCAAGCTAGAGGTGGTTATGAGTACTTTATCACTTTCACAGATGATCATTCAAGATTTGGTTATGTGTATCTCATGAGACATAAGTCAGATGCATTTGACATGTTCAAAGCATTCAAAGCTGAAGTAGAGAATCAGTTAGAGAAACACATAAAAATCTTGAGATCTGATCGTGGTGGAGAATATCTATCTGGTGAGTTTCAGTAATATCTTATTGATAATGGAATCATTTCTCAGTTTTCTGCACCAGGTACACCTCAACAGAATGGGGTGGCAGAAAGAAGAAATATAACTCTTTTGAATATGGTTAGGTCAATGTTAAGTTATTCAACACTCCCTGTTTCTTTTTGGGGATATGCTCTACAAACTGCAATGTACATTCTAAACGATGTACCATCGAAGTCGGTTCCTCAAACACCGCATGAGTTGTGGACTGGGCGAAAGCCTAGTTTACAACACTTAAGGATATTTGGTTGTCCTACGCATGTGTTAAAAGGAAAGACAGAAAAGATGGAGTCTCTTACAGAAACATGCAGATTTGTGGGGTATCCAAAAGGAACTAAAGGGTATTATTTTTATAGTCCTTCAGATCTTAAAGTATTTGTTTCGACAAATGCTAAATTTCTAGAAAATGACTATATGAATGAGTTTATACCTAAAAGTAGAATTGTCCTGAATGAGATGTCAGGAGATACAATTCCATAAGAGGTTTCACAACTTGGCCCAATTGTAAGTTCCAAACCATCACAAGATCAACAACCTACCATTCCTCGTCATAGTGGGAGGGTTGTAAGACAACCCGAGAGATACATCGGTCTGGGAGAATCAGTGGAGAATCTCCCGGACGACGATGATCCCTACACATATAATGAAGCAATGGAGGATGTTGATAGTCGCCATTGGCAAAAGGCAATGCAATTTGAGATTGAGTCCATGTTCAATAACAAAGTCTGGTCCCTTGTAAACTTGCCTAAAGGGATAAAACCCATTAGGTGCAAGTGGGTATACAAGAGGAAAAGAGGTATGGATGGAATGGTGGAAACCTTTAAAGCTAGATTAATAGCTAAAGGTTACATACAGAAAGAAGGTATCGATTACGAAGAAACCTTCTCTCCTATGGCCATGCTTAAATCCATTAGGATACTCTTATCCATTGCGGCATCTTTAGATTTAGAGATTTGGTAAATGGACGTCAAGACAGCTTTCCTTAACGGAAGTCTTGATGAAAGCATCTATATGATGCAACCAGAAGGATTCATTAAAAAAGGCCGAGTGGAAAAGGTATGCAAGTTGCAAAAATCCATATATGGATTAAAGCAAGCATCCCGATCCTGGAACATAAGGTTCGATCAAGCTGTGAAAGGTTTTGGATTTGTTCAAAACCTTGACGAACCTTGTGTATACAAAAGGATCAAGGGCGACAAGTTGGTTTTCCTAATTCTTTATGATGATGATATACTGCTAATCGGAAATGATGTAGGTGTATTGACATCAGTAAAAGAATGGTTAGCAAAACAATTTGATATGAAGGACTTAGGAGAAGCAAGTTATATTCTTGGTATCCAAGTAATAAGGGATAGAAAGAATAGAACGATTGCACTATCCCAAGCTTCATACATAGATAAAATCTTGTCTAGATTTTCCATGCAGGATTCCAAGAAAGGTATGTTACCTTTCAGGCATGGAATCAAACTTTCTAAGGAACAAGTTCCTAAGAATGAGCATGAAGAGCAGTTCATGAGTAGGGTTCCATATGCCTCGGCAGTTGGAAGTCTCATGTATGCAATGCTCTGCACTAGACCAGATATTTGTTTTGTTGTTAGTGTAGTTAGCAGGTTTCAATCGAAACCTGGTCTTGATCACTGGACGGCAGTCAAGCATATTTTCAAGTATCTCAGGAGAACGAGAGACAATATGCTTGTATAATCTGGAGGGGATTTGATTCCCGTAGGGTATACAGATTCTGATTTCCAGTCGGATTCTGACTCTAGAAAATCCACATCAGGATCTGTGTTTACTCTTAGAGGAGGAGCAGTCATATGGAGGAGTATCAAGCAATCATGCATTGCTGACTCCACCATGGAAGCTGAGTATGTTGCTGTATGCGAAGCTGCCAAAGAGGCTGTTTGGCTCTGCCAATTCTTGATTGACTTGGAAGTGGTTCCTAGTGCGAATAAGCAGATCACTATTTACTGTGACAACAGTGGAGCAGTGGCTAATTCGAAAGAACCAAGAAGTCATAAGAGAGGAAAACACATTGAAAGGAAGATCATCTTTTTAGGGAGATTGTTCATAGCGGTGACGTGACGATTACCAAAATCACGTTAGCAAAAAATCTAGTGGATCCCTTCACAAAGGTTCTACCACAGAAGAGTTTTGATGGGCACCTAGAGAACATGGGAATGAGAGATATGACACATTTGCTATAGCGCAAGTGGGAGATTGTTAGGGTTATGCTCAATAGCAAGAGTGTAATGTTGTACTTGACAATCTTTTCATATTAATAAAGTGATTTATGTTAGTTAACAAAATCTTATATAGCATTTATTATTATAATTATCAAAGTAAATAATCATAAGGTCAAAAGACTATGAGAAAAGAAGAATTGTTCATACATCTGGATATGTATGAGGTAGACACAATTCTTTAGTTAGTCTTGAATAACGTTCACAACTTAAGTTAAAGGTTGGGCACCTTTATCTTGTTAAAGTTGTAGAATTCTTTTACTAGCATTTGAGTGGGATCAAATGTGTTGTGATGAGTCTAAAATCATCAAAGGGTCTTCGAGTAAAAGAATCTAATGCACTGGGTGCATTGAACCGGATCATAATGAAATACCTTTTCTAGAACCGTCAATAGATAAAAGTCTTTTCATTATCAGGACAATCGGAGAGTCTATCTTAATCATGAGATAAATGATAGACTTATGGTTGCAAGTGTTATCATTTGAGCTATCAATGAGTACGATTATATAGCATAGTCTATCCTCGATAGTTTGATGATATTCATTTGTTAATCGATAGAGGACTTCATTTATAGATATGGACATCGTGGCTCCATTTATTAAATGTGAGTAGAATATCATCATATGGATGCTTTGTGGTTTTGGATATGAAATCTTAACGTTGAGTTTTCAATAGTGTCTATTGAAAGATGACTTTTGGACAAGTCATAATATATATCCAAGTTCAAAGTGTGGTCATATGAGTAAATATGGTAACTTGGAGAGCTATAGGCGGTCTATGAGCTCTTGGCGATTACTGATATTCTTCACGAGGATTCACTATCTCCCATGTGATTGTCTAGGGTATGAATGAGCATTGTTAACTTATTCCATCTTTATTTAATAGTGCAATTTTAGTTCTTTAGTGGAATGAACTAAAATTAATAGATTGAACCTAAGTGAATCATTTGTTGATTGTGATTGGGTTATGTCTATTGGAGCTTAAATTTAGATAGGCCCGCCAAGATCCACAATCCGCACGAACTTGCATGAATCACTTGATATATTCTACCGGACTATTTGTGGGTCCATTTAGAATTGTATTTAATATATTAATAATATAATTTGCACATTATTTAATTAATGGACTGTTTAATTATATTAATATATTAATGAAAGGTATGTGGGCTTGTTTCTTTTAGTAAGAATGGGTCTAGTTCACATGTGGGCTTTTTATTAAAGTCCAAATGGATTAAATAAAATAAGAAAACAATATGTAGGCCCAAGTCTTTTGTCATGGGCGGCAATGGGTAATAATAAGCCCATTATATTGTTTTGTTTTATTATTTAATTAAATGGAAATTAATTAATATGTTAATTAATTATTTTATTAAGAAACAAATCTTTTTATGATTAGGAAATATGTTTCCTAGTTGTATACTACTATTAGTAGTATATTAAAAGTAAAAGACTTTATTTGTTTAGTCAAATTAGGAAGTCTTTTATTTAGTCCCAAATACACTAAAGAGTTGGATTAGGGTTTGAATTCTAAAGAAGTCTTTGTATCCTATTTGGAAAAGGACTTTGGTGATCACCTTGTTGGACAAGGTAAGAATTCAGAAACCCTAAATAAACTAGGGAGGATTTTCGGCCACCCTAAAAGATCTAGGGCAGAAAATTCGGTCACTATAAATATATAGTGAGAATTTTCGGCCAACCCTAGATTTCTTCTTAGAAGAATTTATTTTCTTTGGCAAAGAGGAAAAATAAAAATCCTACTCTTTTTACTAGTGAGAATTCGGTCAAGGTGTTTTGTGAGAGAAGAATTGTTCTAGCTTCGATAGTGTACTAGTGATTTTGACATCAAGAGATCTTGTACACACTTTCGAATTAGGTTCATGCGAATTTCAATCCTAGGATTGTGAATTCAAAAGTGACCGGAACATTCTTAGCAAACTTTTGGAGCTTATAGTGACTAACAAAATCAGAAAAAGTGTTTGTTCGTCCATTCTCAGGTTCACAATTCAAAGAAGGGGGACCACGCTCCTAGGTGATTCACGTTCGTGATCGGCTTTGGAAGATCTAGCGGATTACCATCGACGTTAGTCAATCGGATCACGCGACAAAGGTATTTCATCTTTTCGTATGTATGATTAATTAATTAAAGGGTTAAGGTTCAATATGGAAAAATTTTTAAAACATACTAAACTCTCTTTTAGTTTCGCTTCCGCTGCTTGCACGTATTTTTCCCCTACATTTATTTGTTTGTGTTTCTTGTGTTTTGGACTTGAACATGATCTTATTTGATTCCTTATTGAGTTCCGGTCATTTCGGTTACTCATTCGTTTAGTTTCGAGTCCAAACGATGTAGCTACGCTATTTTTCGTTCTAATTCGTTGAGTTGTGTTCGTCATCGTTTTCCGAGATGAATTCTCAACCATTTGTCAAAGTTTCATAGTCATCGTTGTGCATGAGAGAGTCATGGTTCATAATCCAAAAACTGATTCGAAATCGGAGATCGGATGCCCGAATACGGCTGAAGAACGTGAGAGGTGCGCAGGAGAAGCACCATGGCCAAAAGCCATGGCATGGCCACCACGTGTGGAGGCCGTGTGCCACACAGCCCAATATGCCCTCTGGTCCCATGTGGCACACGCGCCCCACACAGGGACTGGGCTGAAATGGACTCTTTTGATTGGACAAAATTGCCCTCCTTCTCCTTCCTTTAAATGCCTTCTCTTCCCTCCATTTCCAAGAACTTGAAGAACACCAAAACGATATTTCTGCAGATTTCTTCAATATTTTTGTTTTCTTATTTTGGTCATAACTCTCTCATACGAACTCGAAATTGAGTGATCCAAAAACCAAAATTGTTGGTCTTGAAGAGAGCTACAAAACCCAAGCATTTTTAGAGTCATTTGAATTCGTGATTGTTCGCAGTAAGCTATTCTTCAGTCCGAGTTTCATTGTTGTATGTTAAACTTCTTCTTCTCACTTCATCTTTTGATCTGCACTTTAATCTTTCAATTTGATAGATGATTTGTGTTTAGAATGATGTTAGAACATATTTTAGGGGTGTTTGATCATTTGGTAATTGAGTTTTAGCTTTGTGATTTCACTTGAACATATATTTGCTAAACTTGATTAATCTTGAAATTGATTCTAGAAATGATATATGTGATGTGCTTTATGACATTTTCTAAGTTTAATTTCATGATCTAAGAACTAGGTTTTTAGTGTGATATATTGAATATTCATACCTTGTTCTTATTGATATGCATGCTTTGATTTCTAGGTATTTTTGTGATTGGTTGTTGAAAGCATATTCTAGAATGTATGTAAGCATGTTTATAGAGCTTGATTGATTATCTAGCTTTATTTGTTTGTAAGTGATTCATCTTCTTCTTACTTTCATTATTGATCATCTCTTTAATCTTCTTATTTGATTGATGAAAAGTAACATGAATGATGTTAATTCACATGCTAAGGTTTCTAGATATATTTTGTGATTGAGTTGTGATAGCTTTATTCTAGATTCTCTAGTTGCATGTTCATAGAGTGTGTTTGATCTACTTGCTCTATTTGTTTGTGATTGCATCATATTGCTTGTGTGCACTTCACTTAGATCATTGCCTTGTGAAAGGTTGAAGTCTCTTGTTAAGGTGAGTGAAGCCTTAATTTGAGCAAGAAGACTTGGCTAGGAAAGGATTCCGGATAGCCAAGCAAGAAGCCTTAGTTAGGATCAAGAGGATCCGGATAACTAAGCAAAAGTCTTAGCAAGGAGTTGCGTACTCCGGATGGTTGAGCTAGGGTAGCTTAACTAGGATCCTAGTGATCTAGATTGCTAAGCAAGGAAATCTTCCTAGAGGCTTGAGAGCCTTGGATAGGGAGTTGCTCTCTAGAGGTGTAGGACACATCTTGGATAGAGAGTAGGCTTTGTGAATCACTAGCCCGAGGGTTGATTAGGTCTTGATAGCTTGGAGTGGATATCATAGTGTAGATAGCTTTGAGTGTGAAGTTCTTTTTATATAATGGATTTGCTTTGCCGGTGGTTGTGGATTCAACCCGTGGATGTTTCCTCTTTGAGGTTTTACCACGTAAAAAACATTGTGTCTCATTTTCGCTTTATATTTCTTTATCTTCTATATGTTTACTTGTATTGATTCTTTTGTATATTGATGCTTACATGAATTGATTCATAATATACAATTGTTATATCATTTTAAGTATTCATTTCATTCTAATATTGGAATAATTTGGGACTATACCTATTCACCCCCCCCCCCCCCCCCCCTCTCTAGGTATAAAACACTATTGCTTTAAAGGGAATTTCAGAAACAAACTCATCCACTTGTAATTTGATTAAATCATTCTTCTCATCCACCTCTCTTAAAGCTATCTTCAAACTATCATCAAGACACTTCACCTTAGCCAAAAGATCAATATAGGTAGGATTCTCACTTAAGCACATTTGATGATTCAAATCAACTTCCTTGTCCAACGAATCTAAACATAAATCCTCTAGGATAGAGTAAGAGGCTGTGAAGGCGACAAAGTTGCTCACAAGCTCTTCATCACTAGAAGACTCATCACTTGAGCTCTCCTTCTCACTAGAGTCATCATAATTGACCCATTTGGTCTTGGGTGTACAAAAACATAAATCATCACAATCATTTCTCAAGGCAATATCATATCTAGAAGATAAATCATCAACAATCTTCTTTATACAAATATTTCTCATGTTAAACACATCATTATTGCCATCAACAAAAATATCATCAAGACTGTGAATATGATCATGTGAAACACTCTTTTTCAACCAAATCTTCTTGACATTCTTCTTCACATGATTATCATTATCATGTACAACATTCAAAGAGTTATCATTAGAAACATGTTTAGAAGAATGACTAAAAATATTTTTCACATCATGCTTTTTAATCCAAGCTTTCCTAGTATGTTCCTTTACAAGATTATTGGTCATGCACACAAGTTCTAAAGGTTTCTTGGTAGCTATGAAAGTGCTCCTTTTGTGAGAAACTTTGGTTTGTTTACCTAATTGAAAAGGTTCACAAACACTTTCTAGCTTCCTACCAAGACTAGGTAGACCTCTAACAATGCTATCTTTTTCAAGCTTGTTGCACTCATGTGCCATGTTGCAAGTTAGATGACCTATCTTAAGACAATAGCAATTGTCTATAGACTTTTTGACTCTTAGGACAACATTGTCCTTTTTATCAATTATAGTGCTCACATCTTTATTAAAGCTAACTACCTTAAAGATTTCACACAAGTGAGTGATGCTTATTAGATTAGCTTGTAACCCATCAACATACAAAGTATTGCGAAGTTTAGGCAATCCAGGGATACATATAGTTCCCCTGCCAAGAACTTGCTTCTTGGTGCCATCACCAAAGGTGACCCATCTCTATCCTTTAACACAAGATTCTTAAAGAACTCTTTGTTCCCGGTCATGTTCCTGGAGAAACCACTATCTAGGTACCAAGAATAGGAGGAGTTGGCACGCAAAGCATATTATGTAACAAGACATTTATGTGTGTCCTTTCTAACCCATACACTTTTCACAATACGCTTCTCACTCTTACCATTATCATGCTTTGACTCAATGTTAGACTTTTTAACATGCACCTTGACCTCATTGGTCACATTTTCAAAAATATCTAACAAAGTATTATCAACCTTCTTATGCATAGTAGAGTGAGACACAACACAAGATTTAACAAGTAAGTCATCAACAAGATTCTTCACAACATGCTTTTCCAAGGTCTTCCTAAGTCTAGTACTAAATCCATACATGGATGATTGCCTAGGACCATTCAAAGACATATCATGAAAAACATTATCAAGTTTGCATTTCCGAATATATTCAAAGCACGTAGGTCGAATATGTCCTATCATATTACAATGATGACAAATAGGTATGAATTTGAGAAATTTACCATTTGCATTTGCTTCCAAAGCACTTGGTCTTCTCACAAATTTACCTCTTTGATGTGCAACCTTTGATGCTCCAACTTTTGCCTTTAAAGTAGATGCATTTTGACTTCGATCTTGTTGTGATCTTTCATTTGAGATCCTTGTTGATGTAGAGGCACCTCTGGTAGCTTTCATTGCTTTACCTTGAGAGAGAGTTCCTACATTTGATTCAACACTTGCTTTGACAAAAATAGATTTGTTAGATGAATGAGTCTTCTTCTCATTTATATAACCCAAACCTCTTTTATCACAAGGATGCTTACCACTTTTAATGAGGGTTTCAACCTTATTAGAACTAGATGACATCTTGTGAATCATCCTATTTGCCTCATCAAGCTTATCACTAAGCAACCTATTTTTAATGGCATATTTCTCTAAGATGTCATCACTTTTCCTAACATCTTCATATGATTTATTAAGCCATTGTTCATACTTTTTCTCTTGATTTAAGTGCTCACTAAGTTTGGCTTTAAGCATGTTTTCTAGCCTCTTAGCACTAACAAGAGAACTATCCCTTTGCTCAATTTCTTTCTTCAAGATGCTAAGTCTATCATTGTTATCTTTTAAGTTCATTTCTAGACTAAGGTACTTATCTTTAAGTTCATTAAATTCTTTTGAGCTTAGTCCATGATTCTCTAGCTCTTTATTGAGGGACACATTGACTTTAGATAAGCGTTCATTTTCAAAAATAAGATCATTGATCTTTTTCTCATCCAAGTCAATATGTTCAACAAAAGAAGCCACATAGGAACACACTTCCTTAATCATGACTATCACAAATAAAACAAAAACACTACAAAGAAAGGATCCATCTAAGTGCGTCTAGACACCTGCTCTGATACCAAATGAAATTCTCTTAAAGCAATAGTGTTTATAATACCTAGAGAGAGGGGGGGGGGGGGGGTGAATAGGTATAGTTCCAAATTCTTCCAATATTAAAAAATGCGGAATATAAGAGTGAAATGAATACCTGAAATGATATAGCAATTGTTTAATATGAATCAATATTTGAAAACAACAAATAAAAAAGAATAAATACAAGAAAGATATGGATGATTAACAAAAAAAATTAAAGCGAAAAAAAGACACAATATTTTTATGTGGTAAAACCTCAAAGAGAAAACATCCAAGGGTTGATACCACAACCACCAGCAAAGCAAATCCACTATACGAAAAGGACATACACACTCAAAGCTATCAACGCTATGATATCCACTTCAAGCTATCACCTCCTAATCAACCCTTGGGCTAGTGATTTACTAAGCCTACTTTCTATCCAAGGTGTGTCCTACACCCCTAGAAAGCAAGTCCCTATCCAAGGCTCACAAGCCTCTAGGAAGATTTTCTTACTTATCAATTTAGATCAAGTGATCCTAGTTAAGCTCCCTAGCTCAACTATTCAGAGTATAAAACTCCTTGCTAAGACTTTTGCTTGGCTATCCGGAAATAGTTCCTGGCTAAGTCTTCTTGCTCAATACAAAGCTTCACTTGAAAGAGACTTCAACAAATTACAAGGCAATGATCTAAGTGATGCAAATGATGCAAATCACAAACAAATAAAGCTAGATAATCAGTTAAGATCTATGTACATGCTTAAAAACATTCTAGGATATTCTATCAACAAACAATCACAAATGTACCTACAAATCAAAGCATGTGAATCAATAAGAACAATATATGAATATTCAATATATCACACAAGAATCTTAGTTCTTAGATCATGAAATTAAACCTAGACAATATCATGAGGCATATCATATATGTCATATCTAGAATTAATTCCAAGTTCAATCAAGTTTAGCTAAATATGTTCAAATGAAATCATAAAGCTAAAACTCAATCAATCAATCAATCATACAAAACTAGCATGTGAACTAACATCATTCTTAATGCATTACATCAATCAAATATGAAGATTAAAAGAGATGATCGAAAAATAAATTAAGAAGAAAATGTTTCACTTACAAAAATGAACCTCGGACTGAAATAAGCTCATAGAAGAAAATCATGAAGTCACTTGGCTCTAAAAATGTTTGGGGTTTGTAGCTCTCATCAAGACCAACATTTTTGACTTTTGAATTAAGTGATTCGGAGTTGAAATGAGAAAATTATGATTGAATCAATACATCAAAAATCATGAAGAATTTTCTGCACATTTTCTTTCTTTTGAATTTTCTTCAAGTTATGTTTGGAGGGAAGGAAAATGTTTTTAAAAGAGAGAGATAGGGAAAGGAACTGGCCAACCAACATGTGC
Source organism: Acer campestre (assembly GCA_954870605.1). Lineage (NCBI taxonomy): Eukaryota > Viridiplantae > Streptophyta > Magnoliopsida > Sapindales > Sapindaceae > Acer > Acer campestre. Next base: position 2,882,837 of record OX940806.1, on the reverse strand, counting down.
CACATCAGCCCCACGTGTGGACCGCGTGTGGCACACATGGGCAGAGGGCCATGTAGGCTGTGTGGCACACGTGGCCACCAAGCTTAGCCGTTGGCCTCACTTGCTCCTCCGGCGCTCCGCTCGCGTTCTTCGGCCGTATCCGGGCCTCCAAACTCTAATTTTGAATCCATTTTTGGATTATGAATTATGACTCCCTCAAACATAGTAAAGACTATGAAACTTTGACAAAATGTTGAGAATTCATCTCGGAAAACAATGATGAAGACAACTCAACGAATGAGAATGCAAAGTAGCATAACTACGTCATAAGGACTCGAAACTTAATGAATGAGTAACCGAAATGATCGAGACTCAATAAGGAATCAAATAAGATCATGTTCAAGTCTAAAATACCAGAAAACACTATGCAACACAAGCATGCCATATCTAAGCGATAGTAAGAAAAACATGCAAATCTATAAGATTGTCAACAATGAGATAAATGCATGTACATACTAAATGTGTGTGAAAGTGTTATACCAAATATTTGAACCATGATGTAGGGACACACATGTATGAATTGTGTGTGTGTGTGTTCTTACGCCATGTAAGAGGAAGAAGAATCTTGATACCTTAGCATCCAAGTATACGATGTTCCCCTTGAAGACAAAATTTGTACAAGATGTTGCTTCTTCACCTTTGAAGCTTCTTTCTTCCAAGAAACACCTAAGTAACAACTAATATAGATATAGAGAGCTTTGCAATGGAATCAAACCAATACAAATAAAGGATCTTACAATTGTTTTACAAGAGATTGAAGACTTGAAGTTTTAGCTTATAAATATCTTTTTGTAATATAAAAAATCATTGTTGTCCTTTAGTTTTAATTTTGTTGTGAGGATCAATGTGAGTGTTGGTTTTGTCACAAAATAGCCAGAGGGGGAGATTGTAAGTTCCTCAAGTTTGATTGGCTTATTTCGTGGACAAAAAACAATTGAGGTTTGAAATGTAAAGGTAGCTTAGGCATTTAATTGTTGTTGATCAAGCTCAACAAATGCCCTCTTAAGACCCCAAGATGATAAGCACTTCAAAGGTAAATCACTTGTGCTTAATTTGCATTGAAGAGACTTAGTTGCACACACACACTTCTCATGCTTGCATATGTATTCCTTGCTCATGTGTGCATTCTCTTCACTTTTCACACTTGCACATATTGCACATTTAGACTAAGTGTGAATTGTCTTTGAAAAGAGAAATTTTCTCTTTACTACTGCATGTACTGCGCTTGGTACACTTGCATGGGCAGCGGTCAAAGTCAGATTCCAAACCTGATGCTTTTGTGCCATGCATACCACGGCTGAGACATGTACCTCTAGGGCAGTCTCCACAATGGTAGAGTCTAGAGCCTACACGCTCTGCGTACCGTGGCGCAAACACTTGCTTGTACCGCGGTATGGTCATGACGGCCAAATAATTTAAAAATTGACCAAAACGGTAGAGCTTTGAAGAGACCTCCTATATAAGTGTCACTTTGTCTCTAGGTCAGTTTAAGTGAGTTCAAAATCATATTTTTAACTTAGAACTTGTTAACCACCAAAATTGGCGGAGGACCAAAGAAGAATTTTCCACCTCGATACAAGGAAGACATGGGAATCCAGACACCATCCGGCTACCCCGAAAAGGGAGGGATCCCGACTGATCCGAGTACATACCCCCTCCAACGGAATCCGGCCCGACCATTCCCTAGCTTCTCATGGACCCCACGGTACCCCGATTCGCAGTTCAGCATGCAGCCTCCTAATTCACAGGCATGGCCCCAAGCCGGGCTATTCACAAGTCCGACAATCACCCCGACACAGAGTTCCACCAAGCATCCCGCTACTGTACCAACCAGATATCTCCCTACTCCATCAGCAAGATACCCCGTTACAGTCTCCCCTTATCTCGACCCTCAAGTAGCAGCGGGATACTTAAGAGTCCATACCTCTTGATAGAATTAGCCTGCTAAGCGAGAAAATACCAGATGAAGAAATTACCAGAGAGCAAGATACTGATGCTAGGATTAAAAACTCCATGAAGACTTATTGAAACGCCACCGTTCAGTCAAAACAGAAGAGGTGTATTCCTTCTCGCCAACTGAAAGGATTTATTTTAACAAGTTAACTCTATTAGAATCCTCCTAAGAAGGAAAGACTCGATATTGAAAGCTCTTATGAGATCGTTTCCTATTAGGAAGGAGAGATTGGATTCTGATGAAAAAACTCCAAGATTGTCTCTTGCAAATGGGGAGGTCCTTCAATTGCCTAACCCTAGACCGAAACTATAGGAATGCATGGCAAATAATGAGACTTATATATACAACATGTTATACACCAGAAAGGGGATCCGAAAAAAATCATCTTCAGAAACCCTACACTCAGTTCTACTTATCAACACGTACGAGTTCACCACCACCATCTCCATTGCTCACTGAATCTCCATACTTTACGGTTAATCTAGGAAAACACAACTCATGTACTTGTAATGCAAAGTGACGATCAATAAAGAGTCTATTTTGTTTATTGTATTTTGATCCAAATCATACGTGTGTTATTGAGGACACAATTGGTATCGAACTACGTGATACCCCTCCGACCAGGATCAATATTTGATCTTGGTCCCCTTAAAGTTGTTATTTGGAACTTCACCCCAGTAACGATTTTTCGGTAACATAACTTTTTCTAAGAGAGAAAATCATCAAAGAACTTACCTTTGATCACTCAAAACCATTTTCATGTGCATCAAACTTCATCTAGCATCATCTAGCTTCATCTAGGATGCTTTCTTGCATGGATTTTCTTCAACACATGTGACTTGGTAAGTTGAACATCATTTAGTCTATTTTTGTGTTCTTCCTTAGCAAGAAATCTCATTTATTACTTGTATGTATCTAGATTAGATTTTAGGCTAATTGGCACAGATGCCCCCTGAACTCTTCAAAAATTTGCACTTTGCCCCCTAAACTTTTTTTTTTCGGCACTAAATCCCCTAAACTCTCGTAAATTTGTAAAAACTGAGAGATTGGTAACGGAAGCCACATTCCATCTGTTTTCATGTCACGTGCACCTCACGTGCGTATTTTGAACCAATTTTTTAAGTGTAGGGGGTATCAGTGCCAAATAGCCTAAAATTTATTATATTAACAAGAACTAATTACACCAACCTCCCCTGAGGTTTGCCCTAATGCTTTTTTAAAAAAAGAAAAATAAATATATTTTTTTAAAAGAATATAATAAAAATCAATTAAAAAAAAGATGGATCTCCATCGTCCATCTCAACGATGGACGGTGGAGATATCTCCTTTTGATTTTTTATTTAAATTTAATAATAATAATAATAATAATAATAATAATAATAATAATAATAATAAAATCTTTACTTAAATTTATATATTCCCAAATTTGAAAAATCATTCCAAACCCAGAAAATCATTCCCAAATCTGGAAAATCATTCCCAAATCTCTTCAACATAAATTCATCTCTTCAACCTAAAACTTAAAAATTAAAAAAACTCCAAACCAAGAAAATGACCATCAACACACCACCAAACTGTAACTAGACCTTCATCACCATCATCACTATCACACAGCTAGACCCATCTCATCAAATCCATCATCAAGCCAAGAAACAAATAAAAAGTTTATCATCATCAAGCAACATCATCAAGCCAAGAAACAAATCCCAAATTCAAAAGTTTTTGATCTCTTCAATGTTAATGCAAAATAGAGTAACATAGATTCAATTTGATATCTTCAACCCAGAACCATCAACATCGATCGATCCAAACCCAACCCACCATCGATCGATCCAAACCCAACCTAGAACCATCAACATCGACCCATAAACCATCGATCGATCTTCCCTGTCATCGCCAACTGCCGCAGCCAAGAGAGAAAGAGAAGAGGAGATCGACGACATCAACATCGACCCAGAAACCATCGATCGATCTTCCTCGTCGTCGCCAACCACCGTCGCCGCCAAGACAGAAAAAGAAGAGGAGATCAACGGCGGAAGAGATTGACCCACCACCAAATCAATCTTCCCCATCGTCGCCAACCGCTGCCGCCAAGAGAGAAAGAGAATAGGAGATCGACAATGGGAATAGATGGTTTGGTTGGCTTCGATCACCTCGGCTGGGTCTAAAGGGTGGTGTCGGCGGTGGTGGTTAGGGTTTTGTGTTTGAAATTGTTGAATGTTGTTGGTTTTGTAAGATCTGTAGATTTGTCTTTGAATTAAATTTTTGAATGACTTTCTTGACAGAGGTTTTGTAAGATTATTATTACCATTTATTTTGTTTTTGGAGTTGATTAAAGAAGATGAGATTTCTGGATTTTATTTTTGTGATTTCCTTTTGGAATTGATTGAAGAAGAAGGAAGAAGATATGAATTATTGAATGAGATTTGTGGATTTTTTTAATTGATTTTTGATTTATTTTTTTTTTTGGAATTATTGAATTATATGAATTATTGAAGAAGATATGATATGACCTTTATTTTTTTCAATTTCATTTTTTAAAAAAAATTTAATCTAATCTATATAATATGATTTTTTTTATTTTTTTTATTCGTTTTTTTTTTTAAAATTAATTTGATCTCCAATGTCCATCATGGTGATGGACGATGGAGATCAATCTTTCTTTTTTTTTTTAAAAAAAAAAAATCTATTTATTAAAAATAATTAAAATTTTTAATTAAATTCTCTAACAAAATATTTACTTTTCTTTAAAAAAAAAAAAAAAAAGTATTAGGGCAAACCTCAGGGGAGGTTGGTGTAATTAGTTTTTGTTTTTATAATAAATTTTTAGGCTAATTGCACTACAAGAATTTTAGTCTTTCTAGACAAAATTTTAGGAGACAAAGCAAGATTTGTCTAGAAAGGTTACCTTTCCCGACGAAATGAGTTTCATCTAGAAAGATACCATTTCGTCGGGAAAGGTAACCTTTCCCCACAAAACTCAAAATTCGTCGAGAAAGGGTATAAAATTTTTCCCAACCTTTCCCCACAAACGAGTTTCGTCGGGAAAAGTAACCTTTCCCCACAAAACTCAAAATTCATCGGGAAAGGAAAAAAAAAATTTCCCAACCTTTCCCCACAAACGAGTTTCGTCGGGAAAGGTAACCTTTCCCCACAAAACTCAAAATTCGTAGGGAAAAGTTAACGAAATTTTTTCCCAACAAACATTGTATTTGAAGGGAAAAAGTTAATTAAAATTTAAAAAACATATATACTACAATTAATTAATTAATTAAAATATATATATGCTAAAAAATATTAAAAGTTAATTAATTAAAATTAAATTTTTTGGATAAATCCACCACCACCAAACTAATCAGTAGTGGACACTCGATACATAAAACTTTGATAAAATAAAATATAAACTATATTAAAATGGGGATGGGGATGGGGGGAGGTCCCCCCATCCTCATTTCCCCATTTTCGCTAAAACATATATTAATATAATTATATATAAATAATTATATTAATATGTTATATAGTTATATATATACATATTAATATATGGAATGATTGTTTTTTATTGTTAATTTATAATTTTTAGTCAAATGGGGAAATGGGGGAACGGGGGGAATGGAGAAACAGGGAAAAATGGGGAAAAACGGAGAAAATGGGGAACTG